>JAKUCV010002480.1:83274-131778 GCA_028386065.3 Turnera subulata | reverse complement strand
AAAATGACGAAGGCTCCTTTTGCTGGTAAAGGTGAAAGAGCTTCGGACTTGTTAGGTCTTATACATTCTGATGTATGTGGACCTATGTCAACACAGGCTAGAGGTGGTTTTCAGTACTTCATTACATTTACTGATGATTACAGTAGATATGGCTATGTGTATCTTATGAAACACAAGTCAGAATCCTTTGAAAAGTTCAAATAATTCAAGAGTGAAGTACAAAATCAACTCGGCAAGAGTATTAAAATGCTTCGATCTGATCGAGGAGGTGAATACTTAGACCGAGATTTTCTTGATCATCTAAAGCAATGTGGTATTGTATCACAACTTACTCCACCGGGTACGCCTCAATGGAATGGTGTATCTGAAAGGAGGAATAAAACTTTGTTAGACATGGTTCGTTCTATGATGAGTCAAGCTGACCTTCCTTCTTCATTTTGGGGACATGCATTATTAAGTGCTGCCTTTACACTTAACCGTGTTCCATCTAAATCGGTTGAAAAGACACCATATGAGATATGGATAGGGAAGCGTCCCAATTTGTCTTTTATGAGGATCTGGGGTTGTGAGGCTTTCGTGAGACGAGAAGCATCAGATAAACTCGGCCCTAAATCCATCAAGTGCCTCTTTGTTGGATATCCTAAGGAAACTAAAGGATATTATTTCTATAATCCCACAGAGCACAAAGTGTTTGTTGCTCGTACTGCTATTTTTCTAGAAAGAGAATTTATTTCTAGAAAGATCAGTGGGAGAAAAATAGAACTCGAGGAAGTTCGAGGTATAGAGGCTCAGATGGAACAAGGACAGGAACCACAAGAAGTTGTGGGTGAAAAACCAGTGCCTGTAACACATGGACTACGTAGGTCTGATAGGATTCGGCATGAGCCTGAGAGATATGGATTTCTTATGACTCATACTGGAGACGTGATGCTCATAGAAGAGGATGAGCCCACTTCCTATCAGCAGGCTATTACGGGTCCAGACTCTAAGTAGTGGCTATAAGCCATAAATTCGGAGATGGAATCCATGTATGAAAACAAGGTATGGACCTTGGTTGATCCACCTGAAGGGATAAAACCTATTGGGTGCAAGTGGGTCTTTAAGAAAAAGACCGACATGGATGGTAATGTGATTACCTTTAAAGGGCGATTGGTTACAAAAGGTTTTAAGTAAGTTCATAGTATTGACTATGATGAAATTTTCTCACCAGTTGCCATGGTTAAATCCATCCGGATTCTATTGGCTATAGCAGCATACCATGATTATGAGATATGGCAAATGGATGTCAAAACCACTTTCCTTAATGGAAATCTTTTAGAGGATGTGTACATGACACAACCTGAAGGTTTTGTCACTCCAGAAAATACTAACAAGGTATGCAAGTTGCAAAGACCCATTTATGGATTAAAGCAAGCTTCTAGGAGTTGGAATCTTCATTTTGATGAAGTAATCAAACAGTTTGGTTTCATTAAAAGTGAAGATGAGCCATGTGTTTACAAGAAGGTTAGTGGGAGCACAATCGTTTTCTTGTTATTGTATGTTGACGACATTCTACTCATTCAGAATGATATTCCGATCTGTAAAGACTTGGTTAGGAAAGAATTTCTCAATAAAGGACTTAGGAGAAGCTGCCTACGTGCTAGGTATAAAGATCTATAGAGATATATCCAAAAGGCTTTTTTTGGCTAAGTCAAAGTACATATTTTGACAAGGTGCTAAAGAGGTTTAGCATGCAAGATTCCAAGAAAGGTTTCTTGCCCATTTCACACGGGGTATCTCTCACAAAGAATCAATGTTTTAGAACATCTAAGGAGAGAGAGCGGATGAGTAAGATTCCTTATGCATCAGCAATAGGATCTATCATGTATGCCATGCTATGTACTCGACCGGATGTCACATATGCATTAAGTGTCACAAGCAGATACCAATCTGATCCCGGTGAAAGTCACTGGGCAGCGGTTAAGAACATCCTTAAGTACTTGAGAAGGACTAAGGATGCATTCCTTGTATATGGAAGCGTTGATGAGCTTGTCGTAAAGGATTACACAGATGCTAGCTTCCAAACTGACAGGGATGACTTTAGATCACAGTCAGGTTATGTGTTTTGTCTTGGAGGTGGTGCTGTATGCTGGAAGAGTACAAAGCAAGAGACAGTTGCCGACTCTACAACTGAGGCTGAGTACATAGCCGCCTCAGATGTGGCGAAAGAGGCTATTTGGATTAAGAAGTTCGTAACTGAACTTGGGGTGGTTCCTAGTATTGACAGTCCGATTGAGCTCTATTGTGACAACAGTGGGACAATTGCACAGGCTCAAGAACCTAGATACCACCAGAGATCCAAACATATACTCCGACGCTATCATCTTATTAGAGAGATCATTGATAGAGGCGATGCCAGGCTGTGCAAAGTTCCTTTTGAGAACAATGTAGCAGATCCATTGACTAAGTCACTCACACAGCAGAAGCATGATGGTCATACTGCATCCATTGGTATTAGATACATGGATGATTGACTTTAGTGCAAGTGGGAGATTTTTAGTGTAATATGCCCAAAAGCAATCATTGGATGATTGCACATAGCCATGTAAATACATTAAGGTTATTCCAATAAATATGTTTATGAGATAAATGCTTGTACATATTTATAACCCTAGAATATTTTATGTTCTTAAATGTCCCTAGTCGATTATTATTATGGATGGGTTGTAATAATAAATTAAGACTAGTGTATGTTGAGAATTATATGAGATATGAATTCTACATACGTGTACAAGTTAGAGAACTTGTGGACTGGACTGACCCAATATAAGAACACTACATGGAACTTTATATGATTGTCATTAGTGGTTCTTTTATGTATTGTCCTTAGACCTAAGACCATCAAGGTTCCCAACATGTGAGTCATATACTTTGATATTACTCTTAGCTATTCGTAACTGAGTAGACCTTAGTGTAATCATTGGGTATATGATATAATGTGTAGTGGGTTTTATATGATCAAGATGGAATTCGTCCAACCCATATAACGGGTATATTATCAGTTGGGCCTCTTGATAGAGTTGAACTGTAAATTCATGGCCATGCTCGGATTATGTGATATGGTGATATCATTAGTATCGGCTGTACACAGTTAACTCGGGGATCAAGAAACTTATATTAAACTTATACGAGATTGACGTATTCCATGTCTCGTGTTTGATCTTGATAATGGGACGAAAGGACGATGACATGTTCCGAGGCATAATGAATCAGTATTGATCTTGTCGTTTGGCTAGCAATGATGTGTTCCTAGACACCGCTCATTGTTTATAATTGAAAAATGAGATTTTACAATTATTGCCAAACGTTACAAATGCCTACAGGGTCACACACTTAGAACTGTTGATTCGAGCAAGTGGTTGAACCATGGTTGGACTGTGGTTCGACCAAATGGGTGGACTATGGTTGAACCGTGGTTGGACCATGGTTGGACCGAGACGTTTTGGGCTGCTTTGGTTCACTAATTATCAGAATTATTGAACCAGAATTAGTGCCATATGATGTGTATTAATATATATAATGATATATATAATTAATGCTTAGTGGAGCATTAAGACATAGTGGAAACATAATCATGAAGGATAAGACATGATTATGTTGGCCAATGACTTAATAAACTATGCATTTCAAGTGTGTATAAATAGGGTGAAGGTTTGATCAGATTTTCAGACCAAGAAAGGCTTTACACACTCTTCACACTTGAGAAAAACACATCAAACACTCTCTAGTCTCTAGCTCTCGAAAATTCTGCAACTAGCACTGCGGTTCGGGAGTGCTCGGGTTAGTGATCGTGAGACGGTTGCTAGCAGTCATCAACGGTTCGTGTGGATACCGTAGAGGAGCCAGATTTCTTGTCAGGTTCTTGCTGATTCTACACTACAGTTGGGTGAAAGACCTCAACCAAGCAAGGTACGAAAAATTGTTATTCCGTTTAGTTAGCTTCACTTGGATCCTCCATGAGTACCGGGTCTTTCCGCTGCATTTTGATTGTCAAGTTTGCATGCCCGGTTACTTACAGTGGTAGCGGAGCCTCTTGTGAAACGCTAAACCGAATTAGATGTTCATCTTGTTATATGTGATGTAGCATAAACATGATAGTATATGTGATATGCTGAATTCAATTGCATATGTGATATGTTGATTTTCAATTTTCTATACATGATACATGTTTAGGTTGGTGTTTGTCAAAAGTGTTTTGACAATGAATGCTTGATTGGTATGAGATATCAATCAAGGTGTTCTTGGCAGTAAGTCGAATGTGTTCGACAAGGAAAATCAATTGTCGATTTTTGTATGGAACGATTGTTGTTCTAGTACAGCAGGGCCTAAACATCGATGTTGGTTAGACGAACATCGATGTTGCCATGAAGATTAGCCTTGGCCGAGCCTACTAAACATTGATGTTGTGTGACAAACATCGATGTTTTGGTTTTGGCAGAATTTTGAAAATCGATGCTGTATGACAAACATCGATGTTCTCATGACGAGTGTCCTTGGCAGAACTCTCAAACATCGATGTTCAAGAGTTAAACATCGATGTTCTAGAGCACTGCCAAATTAGTTTGAAAATCCAAATTCTCAAACATCGATGTTTAAATGTTAGACATCGATGTTTAAAACTACTGCCAGAAATCTTGAACTTCCAGAACTTCAAGACATCGATGTTGACAAGTTAAACATCGATGTTCTTGAGCTCTGCCAAAAGGTTACGAGTTCCAGAATTCTCAAACAACGATGTTTAAGAAACATCGATGTTTAAGAGGCAGACATCGATGTTCAAGAGTTAAACATCGATGTTCTTGAACACTTCTAAGTAGTTGGGAGAATCAGATTCTCACAACATCGATGTTCAATGTTAGACATCGATGTTCTTATGTATTTTGGTTTCCAAATTTACAAAACATCATTATATGATAAGAACATGCATGTGATGTATAGGAACAATATGTTGATATAAATATTAAGTTCCTCTTGTGTTGCCTTCCATGATAAGCACTCATCATTGCTTAGATCAATACTTGGTAGATTTTGCCAAAGCAAGGTGCCAATATTTATTCTAGCAAGGTGCGACGGGATAATTGTAATATCCGAACTACTTGTTATGGGTTGAACTTAACTAGGTCATCTCAATAGGATTGAGGACTTAGAGGTAAGGAGTTGAGCTAAGTCTATGAGATAGACAAGAACAAGTGTTGTTCACTCAACTATCCAAGAGTTACATGAGATGTAATTGACAAGAGTTGTCTACCTAAATAACTATGATATAAGTGATCAGCCAAAGTTGACTTCTCTTGTAGTGAAATATGGATCTTGGCCTACTTGTAATTATCTTGATTTATTTAGTAGGAGCATCATTTAATAAAATTCCTTATTAAGTGATTTTATACATGACTCTTATTTGAGTGAGTTGATCAATATTGTAGAGTTATCATGGCACAAAACACTAGTACACATTCTCTGCGATCTGTCCTTGAGAAGGAAAAGCTAAATGGGAATAACTTCCTAAAGTGGCATCGTAATTTGAGGATAGTCCTCAAACAAGAAAAGAAGTTGTATGTCCTTGAAGGGCCTGTTCCAAATGAACCGGCGCCTAATGCTCCTAGGGCGGAAAGAGATGCTTACAAGAATCATGTTGATGATGCATTGGATGTTGCATGCCTTATGCTTGTTAACATGGACTCTGAGCTTCAGAAGCAACATGAGAACTTGGGTGCATTCGATATGATCGAACACCTGAAAATGCTCTTTGAAGAGCAAACTAGGCATGAGAGGTATGAGACCTCTAAGGCATTGTTCCAATGGAAGATGGATGAGTCATTAGCGGTGGACCTCGTGTGCTCAAAATGATTGGATACATTGAGAGCTTTGAGGGTCTAGGTTTTCCTTTGCAAAAGGAGTTGGCTGTTGATCTAGTTGTGCAATCGTTGTTGGATAGTTACAGCCAATTTGTCATGAATTTCAATATGAATCATCTTGACAAATCCTTGTCTGAGTTGCTTAACATGTTGGGAACAGTTGAGGTTGTTTACTTCCGTTTGTTTAGGTTGTTGTAAAACTACCAACCTTTTCCGTTTCCTTTCCCATTTCGGTTCAAAATGTTCTTCTTCTTTACACGGTTCTTCAAACCACGTACACGTAGATCTTGTTCCCATGTGCTGAAACCCAAAGGTGGTATTGCAAAGGAAGGACAATGTTTCCATTGCAACAAACCTGGCCATTAGAAATGTAACTGACCTGTTTACCTTGAAGAGGTGAGAAACAGAAGGGAATTAAGACTTCCACTTCAGGTATTTTTATTATAGAAGCTAATATCTCTATCTCTGCATCATGGGTACTAGATACCGGATGTGGTTCTCACATTTGTGTAAATGTGCAGGAACTGAGAAAGAGTAGAAGATTAGCAAAGGGAGAGATAGACCTAGAAGATTAGCAAAGGGAGAGATAGACCTACGCGTTGGAAATGGAGCATGAGTTGTTGCATTAACCGTAGGGACTTACCATCTATCTTTACCGAGTGATTTGGTTTTGGAACTTGATCATTGCTATTATGTACCTACTATAAGCAGGAATTTGATTTCTGTCTCTTGTCTGGACAAGAAAAGTTTTTCATTTGTAATAGAGAACAACTGTTGTTCTGTTTATTTCAATGATATTTATTACGGTGGTGCATATTTGAGCAATGGTTTGTATGTTCTAAACCTAGAATCACCAGTCTATAACATTAATAGGAAGAAGGTTAGATTAAACGATTCTAATGAAACCTATCTCTGGCATTGTCGATTGGGCCATATAAACGAGACTCGTACTTCTAAACTCTATAAAGATGGACTTTTAAACTCATTTGATTTTGAATCATATGAGACATGTGAGTCATGTTTATTAGGCAAAATGACGAAGGCTCCTTTTGCTGGTAAAGGTGAAAGAGCTTCGGACTTGTTAGGTCTTATACATTCTGATGTATGTGGACCTATGTCAACATAGGCTAGAGGTGGTTTTCAGTACTTCATTACATTTACTGATGATTACAGTAGATATGGCTATGTGTATCTTATGAAACACAAGTCAGAATCCTTTGAAAAGTTCAAATAATTCAAGAGTGAAGTACAGAATCAACTCGGCAAGAGTATTAAAATGCTTCGATCTGATCGAGGAGGTGAATACTTAGACCGAGATTTTCTTGATCATCTAAAGCAATGTGGTATTGTATCACAACTTACTCCACCAGGTACGCCTCAATGGAATGGTGTATCTGAAAGGAGGAATAAAACTTTGTTAGACATGGTTCGTTCTATGATGAGTCAAGCTGACCTTCCTTCTTCATTTTGGGGACATGCATTATTAAGTGCTGCCTTTACACTTAACCGTGTTCCATCTAAATCGGTTGAAAAGACACCATATGAGATATGGATAGGGAAGCGTCCCAATTTGTCTTTTATGAGGATCTGGGGTTGTGAGGCTTTCGTGAGACGAGAAGCATCAGATAAACTCGGCCCTAAATCCGTCAAGTGCCTCTTTGTTGGATATCCTAAGGAAACTAAAGGATATTATTTCTATAATCCCACAGAGCACAAACTGTTTGTTGCTCGTAGTGCTATTTTTCTAGAAAGAGAATTTATTTCTAGAAAGATCCATGGGAGAAAAATAGAACTCGAAGAAGTTCGAGGTATAGAGGCTCAGATGGAACAAGGACAGGAACCACAAGATGTTGTGGGTGAAAAACCAGTGCCTGTAACACATGGACTACGTAGGTCTGATAGGATTCGGCATGAGCCTGAGATATATGGATTTCTTATGACTCATACTGGAGACGTGATGCTCATAGAAGAGGATGAGCCCACTTCCTATCAGCAGGCTATTACGGGTCCAGACTCTAAGAAGTGGCTAGAAGCCATGAATTCGGAGATGGAATCCATGTATGAAAACAAGGTATGGACCTTGCTTGATCCACCTGAAGGGGTAAAACCTATTGGGTGCAAGTGGGTCTTTAAGAAAAAAACCGACATGGATGGCAATGTGATTACTTTTAAAGGGCGATTGGTTGCAAAAGGTTTTAAGTAAGTTCATGGTATTGACTATGATGAAACTTTCTCACCAGTTGCCATGGTTAAATCCATCCGGATTCTATTGGCTATAGCAGCATACCATGATTATGAGATATGGCAAATGGATGTCAAAACCGCTTTCCTTAATGGAAATCTTTTTGAGGATGTGTACATGACACAACCTGAAGGTTTTGTCACTCCAGAAAATACTAACAAGGTATGCAAGTTGCAAAGACCCATTTATGGATTAAAGCAAGCTTCTAGGAGTTGGAATCTTCATTTTGATGAAGTAATCAAACAGTTTGGTTTCATTAAAAATGAAGATGAGCCATGTGTTTACAAGAAGGTTAGTGGGAGCACAATCGTTTTCTTGTTATTGTATGTTGACGACATTCTACTCATTCGGAATGATATTCCGACACTACAGTCTGTAAAAACTTGGTTAGGAAAGAATTTCTCAATAAAGGACTTAGGAGAAGCTGCCTACATGCTAGGTATAAAGATCTATAGAGATAGATCCAAAAGGCTTCTTGGGCTAAGTCAAAGTACATATATTGACAAGGTGCTAAAGAGGTTTAGCATGCAAGATTCCAAGAAAGGTTTCTTGCCCATGTCACATGGCGTATCTCTCTCAAAGAATCAATGTCCTAGAACATCTAAGGAGAGATAGCGGATGAGTAGGATTCCTTATGCATCAGCAATAGGATCTATCATGTATGCCATGCTATGTACTCGACCGGATGTCGCATATGCATTAAGTGTCACAGGCAGATACCAATCTGATCCCGGTGAAAGTCACTGGGTAGCGGTTAAGAACATCCTTTTGTAATTGAGAAGAACTAAGGATGCATTCCTTGTATATGGAAGCGTTGATGAGCTTGTTGTAAAGGATTACACAGATGCTAGCTTCCAAATTGACAGGGATGACTTTAGATCACAGCCAGGTTATGTGTTTTGTCTTGGAGGTGGTGCTATATGCTGGAAGAGTACAAAGCAAGAGACAGTTGCCGACTCTACAACTGAGGCTGAGTACATAGCCGCCTCAGATGCGGTGAAAGAGGCTGTTTGGATTAAGAAGTTCGTAACTAAACTTGGGGTGGTTCCTAGTATTGACAGTCCGATTGAGCTGTATTGTGACAACAATGGGACAATCACACAGGCTCAAGAACCTAGATACCACCAGAGATCCAAACATATACTCCGACGCTATCATCTTATTAGAGAGATCATTGATAGAGGCGATGTCAGGCTGTGCAAAGTTCCTTCTGAGAACAATGTAGCAGATCCATTGACTAAGCCACTCACACAGCAGAAGCATGTTGGACATACTGCATCTATTGGAAATAGATACATGAATGATTGGCTTTAGTGCAAGTGGGAGATTGTTAGTGTAATATGTCCAAAAGCCAATCATTGGATGATTGTACATAGTCATGTAAATACATTAAGGTTATTCCAATAAATATGTTTATGAGATAAACGCTTGCACATATTTATAACCCTAGAATATTTTATGTTCTTAAATGTCCCTAGTCGATTATTATTATGGATGGGTTGTAATTGAAACGCCCCGACCCGTATTTACCATACACAGTAAACACGTGCCGGAACTGTGACGACCCAACCATACTAAGCCCAGCTTACAGTGTATACAACAGAAATCCGGGCTCAACAGCCCAAAGTAAAAACAACAATAAAAACTCAACCGGCCCAATGGCCCATTAATAGTAAAAACAATGCATAGCGGAAGACTTAATAACTCACATAAACACTGTATGCGACACTGATGCAAACTATGGATCCAAGTCCTGTCCAAGGGATAACGCCGCAGCCTGTCTGGAATGCACCAAACCTGTACCACAAATAACTCATCCTACGGGATGGAAGCCCGCAGGTGAGGGGTGAGTCCGAAGTGCTCACCGACGAAGGATAGACAATCAATATGCAACTATAATAACTCAAGGTCCAAAAACAGGTAAAAACCACCAAAAACATGTCAAACCGAAATCTCGACCCAAAACTGGTCCAAGACCAAAAAGCCTCGAATTAAAACCAATTTCCAATTTTATCTTTCCGGGCCCCGTCACGGATAAGCTAGAGGTCAGACCTGGTTATCAACATATTCCGGGTGCCAGACCAATTCCAGAGAACCCAGGGATCGACATCCCAAAAATACGAACCCAGGGATAGACATCCCAAAAATAATCACGGGATAGACATCCCAAGCATAGACATGCTTATCACAAGTATCCCAGGTCACGTCCACCACGAAGCAGTCTTAAACCATCGAGTCGTACCACTACTTATCACGTGACAATTATATTACTGTCATTAAAATCAAATCACAGGGATAGACATCCCTAACCAAAATACCGAGATAGACATCCCATCCAAATCCAAGGATTGACATCCTTATCACAATTTATTATTAATTAATCCCTTATCCGTTGTATCAAAAAGACTCAAGGAAAACATCCAAAAACCATTCAAATACTGGGATAAACATCCCGACAACAATCAAGGCAATGGGATCAATATCCCGAAACAACCACAACAACCACAATGCTCAACAATGCAATAATCATCATTGAGTGTTCTCTCTCTAGAATTTTCTCTCTCTATTTTCTCTGAAGATTCTGTTCCTTTAACGAATTTTCACGGAAAATCACGAAAAATTCTTATGTGAGAATCACCTATTCCTCTCTGTGCATCGTTTGTTCATCGATCGTTCTTCTTTAATGGCGTCTTCTCTTTATGATGCTACGGGTTCTACACACACGAAGTCTGCTATGGTTATGGATTTGGGGAAACTCTTTCTCCCTAACCCTAACCAATCTGTGCGATTGAAAGGGAAGGATGCTTCTGTTTCAGCTCCGATTTCCTTTGCTCCAGTCACCGAAGCTTCTGTTGCAGTTTCCGATCATGCCACGGCTGTTCCTCTGGTTCCTGACTCTGCAGTTTCCGATCATGCCCCGGCTGTTTCTCTGGTTTCTAACTCTATTCCAGTGAAGACTGTTTCCACTGCGACAACTGCACCGCATATTGCTTCTCTGCAGTCGGTGAATTCTGCTACTGTTAATTCTGGACTGACGTGGGCAAAGGTAATCTCCTCTATTCCCAATATCCCTCAATCCTTATCCCATGTTGAACCGGTTTTTGCTGAAGATAAAACTACCATTTGTATCCCATCTGAGTTGCTTGCCATTGGGCGTAAAAAGTACTCTTTATGTCTGATTGGACAATTCCTGGGCACAGCACCGAAACTTGGCTTCATTCATGCTATTCTTAACAAACTATGGGGTAGGGAGGGTACAATTTCTATTTCTCCATATAAGAATGATCTTTTTCTCTTTCAATTCCCTAATGAGGCTGCATATCTTCGAGCTTTGTACCGTGGTCCATGGCATGTCGGGGGAATACCTCTAGTATTGTGGCCTTGGAGCTCAACTATGAAGCCTGTGGACCTTACCTCTGCTATTCGTCCTGTGTGGGTTCAACTGAAACATGTTCCTTTAGAGCTTTTAACTCAGGAGGGTCTAAGCTACTTGGCTAGTGCTATTGGTACCCCTTTACATACTGATCAAGATTGTTCTAAGCTGTTCCACAGTGATTGTGCTAATGTCTATATTCAAGTAGACTTTTCTCAGCCATTGCATCACAAGTTAACTCTGGATATTCATGGCGAGCAAGTTATTGTTGAAGTTGCTTATGCCTGGAAGCCGCAGTTCTGTGATCATTGTCAGGGATGGGGCCATCATGAACTCACTTGTAAGAGGAAGAAGTCTGTCCAATGGATCCCAAAGGCAAAACCAGTAGTTAAGTCTTCTGCGAATACTACTACTTCAATTCTGCCTGCTTCTGTTTCTGCAGTTTCAGTTGATGTTGTATCCTTTCCAAAGGAAACTCTTGGTTCAGTATTAGAGCAACCTGCTCTTATAGTCACTAAACCTGATATTCCTGCGCCTAGTACTGCCAAGGAGATTGTTACAAATTCTGCCAGTCCCAATTCTTCCACTGCAATAACACCCTCAGTTGTTATTAGTCCTAAAAAGACTCGAGCGGCTGCTGCTGGTGTGGCTCTGGCAGTTCAAAAAGTTCGTAAAGGTGCTAAGGCAAGGAATGGAAAGAAAGATAAAACCAAACCTTCACAAGTGTCCCCCCCAGAGAGTTCTGTTTCTCTCTTATTGCCTACTTGATGAAGTGGCTCTGCTGGAATGTCCGGGGTCTCAATGATCCCTTCAAACAAAAAGAAGTCCTTAAACGTGTACATAATAGTTCTGCTGATTTAGTCTGTTTAGTAGAAACAAAGATTCAACCGCAACATGTTGCAGAAGTTAGAAAGGTTTTTTTACCATAGTGGAATTTCTCTAATAATTACACACACGCCAGGCTTGGGCGTATATGGCTTTTCTGGACAGACCAAGTGGAAGTACGGGTGCTAGCCTCCTCTGCGCAGGTACTACACTGTTCTGTTAGTTGTCTTAGTGAGCACATTCATTGCTTTGCATCATTTGTATATGGTGCTAATTCACCTGTAGAGAGATTTTCTAGTCTCTACCCTACCATTACAAATTTTTCCTCAGTTGTGGGAGATAGACCATGGTGTCTATTAGGAGACTTCAACATTGTTCGTTCCCCTACCGAGTCCAGCTCTTCAATTTCTCATCTTACCACTGATATTATGCAGTTCAATGACTGTCTGACTCTTAATGGCTTGCTGGATCATCCATTTTCTGGCCCTCTCTATACATGGTCAAACAGACAACATGCAGCCCCTACCTTTAGGAAGCTTGATCGGTTCTTAATCAATGCTGAATGGTTTTCCTCCTTCCCTCACAGTTCAGTGGATTTTCTTACCCCGGGTATTTCTGATCACTGCCCAATACTCTTTTCTAGTGCCATTCCTACCCCCTCAGGCCCCAAACCTTTTAAATTCTGCAATTTCTGGACATCACACCTTGATTTTCTTGCAAGTGTAGCTCACTCTTGGTCTCAGCCCACTGAAGGCTATGCTATGTTTCGACTTTGGCAGCAATTGAAAAACTTGAAAGCTGACCTTAAAAATTTCTATCATACTCATTACAGTAATCTTTCTTGCCGCATTAATCATTTAGAGCAAGAACTTCACTCTGTACAAGGGCAGATTTTTGCTGGTGATATCAACTCTGATCTTTTGCTCTTAGAACAAAGTCTATTGCAAGCTCTCTCTGAACTTAAATCTGCAGAAGAAGCCTCTATGCGGCAGCGATCCCGTATCTCTTGGCTGTCTTGTGGTGATTCTAACACAAGATTCTTCCACAATATTGTCAAGGTCAGGAAAGCCAGGAATACCATTCGTTCTCTACTTACTCCTCAAGGCGATTTGATACATGACCAGAGCCTAATTGAAGATCAAATTGTGCAATTTTACACTGAATTTTTAGGGAAAAAAGACCCTGCTGTTACAGCTGGTTCAATCCCTTTTTTCCAGTCTCTTCTTCAACATAGAATTTCTGATGCTGATTCTTCTATGCTTACTGCCGAGATTACAGATGTTGAGATTAAAGTAGCCATGTTCTCTCTAGGCAGTAATAAATCTCCTGGGCCCGATGGATATACTGTGGAATTCTTTAAATCTGCCTGGAGTGTAGTCGGCCCTGATGTAATCAAAGCCATTAAAGAGTTTTTCTCTTCCGGCAAGCTCCTTAAAGGTATAAACTCAACTATCATCAGTTTGATTCCTAAAGTTTCTAATGCCCAGAAAATCACTGATTTTAGACCGATTGCCTGCTGTACAACTCTCTACAAATGTATATCTAAGATCCTAGCAAATAGACTTCAAAAGTGTCTTCCTACACTCATAAGCAAAAGTCAAACTGCTTTTATTCCGGGTCGCCGCATAGGAGATAATATTTTGCTTGCTCACGAACTGGTACACAACTATCACAAGACAGATATTTCCAGTCGTTGTGTGATGAAGGTTGATTTAATGAAAGCCTTCGATTCTGTGGACTGGGATTTCCTACTGAATGTGCTTGCTGCTATGAAGTTCCCCCCTCAATTCATTACTTGGTTGAAAGTTTGCTTCTCCACAGCACACTTCTCTGTTTCTGTAAATGGCTCCCTATGTGGGTTCTTTAAAGGTGGCAAAGGCATGCGTCAAGGTGACCCTCTGTCACCGTATCTTTTTGTAATTTCTATGGAGGTTCTCTCCTGTCTTCTCAAGAATGCAGCACTGAATAACCACCTTCCCTATCATCCTAAATGCTCTAAAATACAACTTACTCACCTATGCTTTGCTGACGACCTCATGGTCTTTTCGGATGGAAGCCTTAAAGCTGCAGCTGCTGTTACATCTATTTTTAAGGAGTTTTATCTCCTTTCAGGTCTAAAGTTCAACCCTGCAAAGAGTGAAGTCTTCTTCGCTGGTGTTCCTACCTCCATAGTGCCACAATTTCTTCACATATGTGGCTTCAAATCCGGTTCCCTTCCTGTTCGTTACCTTGGTGTACCTTTAATTTCTGGTCGCCTAACCTTTACCCATTGCCAACCCCTTATTGATAAAATTCTGGCCCGCATTCATTCTTGGTGCACTAGATACCTTTCTTTCGCTGGCAAATTGCAGCTGGTTGCTTCCATTTTGTTCAGTATACAGAGCTACAGGTCCAATCTTTTTGTGCTGCCCACAAAAGTCATAAAGGAAATTGAGAGACTCTGTGCCTCTTTTCTATGGTCTGGAACATCTGATAATGCTCGTAAAGCCAAGGTTGCATGGCCTGAACTTTCACTACCTAAACAGGAAGGCGGCCTTGGTCTGAAGAAAATCAAAGACTGGAATAATGCAAGCATCGCCAGACACCTCTGGAGTTTATTACTCTGTGCTGGCTCGCTCTGGGTTGCGTGGATTACCACCTATTTCCTTAAAGGTAGAAGCCTTTGGAGTCTTTCTATTCCTGCCAATTGTTCTTGGAGCTTGAGGAAGATTCTGAAAATTCGGCCATTGTTTGCTTCTGTCATTTCCTATTCTATTGGCAATGGTCATTCTGCCTTTGTCTGGTGGGACAATTGGCATCCTCAAGGTGTCTTGCATGATATTATTCCTGCTGCACTCATTCCTAGCACAAAGATTCCTCTCCAAGCGAAAGTAAGCACTCTGATTTCCAGGAATTCCTGGCGTTGGCCGAATACTAGGCTTTCTATAATTCCTCAACTACAACAATCAGCTATTGCTTTTATACAACCTACTGCTGAAAATGATCAAGTTATCTGGTCTCTTACTCCATCTGGTTGTTATACAGTGGGAAGTGCCTGGAACTTTATCCGATTGAAAAGACCTAGAGTTGACTGGTTTAAGTTGTTGTGGTCCTCTGGTTACATTCCGAAGCATAGCTTCATTACATGGTTAGCTGTTCTAAATAGATTAACCACCTGGAGTAGGCTTCAGAAATGGGGTTTAGTATCTGACACATCGTGTCTTCTTTGTTCAAGCCCGTTGGAATCTCGGGATCACTTATTTTTTGAGTGTACTTATGCTGCTGATGTCTGGTCTCATCTTCTTCTTCTGTGTAATGTTTCAAGGTCTGTTGGGGCATGGCAGACTGAGTTTTCCTGGGCCAAGTGTTTTCTGCATACGCTTGTATATATCATATCTGGAGAGAAAGGAATAGTCGTCTCTTTACTCATTGTTGTCGTCCTCCTGCAGCTATTTTGACAGATATATGTGCAGATCTTAAATTGAGATTCTCTGGTTTTCATAATCTCAAGCCTCGAGCTCTATCACCCGAATTGCAGCAGTTGTGTACCTTTTGGAACATTAGGTTTCAAAACGCTGTATAGTTAAATTTTTCTTGGTTTTAGTTTTCTGAATCAATTGT
This sequence comes from Turnera subulata, assembly GCA_028386065.3. Classification (NCBI taxonomy): domain Eukaryota; kingdom Viridiplantae; phylum Streptophyta; class Magnoliopsida; order Malpighiales; family Passifloraceae; genus Turnera; species Turnera subulata. Next base: position 115,844 of record JAKUCV010002480.1, on the reverse strand, counting down.
AATGGCCTGAGGGCATGTCAGTATACACTACCTGTGTACATATTGTTAGGGATTTCCCTAACTAAGTTTGCAATGAAGATTGATTTGATTCTAAAAAAAAAAACAATGCAATAATCATCAACACAATATACCGAGTAATACAGGCACATATTGAAGGAAATCCATCCTCACCTTGGCCGATTACCCAACTCCGGAGACAATGACCGGTCCGACGCTGGCTCCTCGGGAAACTGCCCGATATCCGAACCTAAACCACAAAACAATATACACTCACATAAATGCACATAATCGGTATGCTATGATGCCAAAATTGCGAAATAACCCATCCCGGTTTATATCCTTTATTATCATCTTTTACCGTTATTAATTCTTTTTCCGAAAATATTTCCTTGAAAATAATTATTATTTTGTTTACCAAATCGAATATTCTTTTTCATAAGATAAAAGTATCACCATAATAAATACTTAACAAATTATATATTCCAGAAAATACTTTCATTATGTCATTTAATCTTGATTCTCGAAATCATGTTATATTCTTTATTTTTCTAGTAACATAAATTAAATATATATATATATATATATATATATATATATATATATCCGGAAAATTATTATTTATCAAAAAAATATACATATTAAGGTAAGCATATACCATATGTATTCTTTTTCCAGAAGATTTAATCATATAAACATATTTTTCTGAAAATAAATATAGGTATGCATATAATTATCTATTTCCGTAATTTGCTTTTAGTTATAACATAAATATTATTTACATCCCATATACCTCCTATGTCTTACGGTTATGCATATATGTATGTTTAATCATAATGTAGTATATCACATATTTATCTTATATTCCCGGATTATTTATGGAACAAATGTTTATATTCATTATCTTGATTATTACTTATCAATTTTCGTTTAGTTTAATCTAACCATACAAATGTATATTTCGTATGTAGGAAATTTGGCCAACCATAAACCCATGAGCAGGCTCCATGGCTCAGCCCAGCACAAGGCTTGGGCCAAACACTCAAGCCCACCCATCAACCCAATTCTGGCATCACACCAACTCGCCACCGGCGAGTCAACTCACCACAGTTCGGTCGAAGTGCAGGGTGAGGGCGGCAGCAGGTGGCGGCTCGTCGCGCAAAGGTGGAGGCAACGATGAGGCGGCTGGCGGCGCGACGATTGCACAGACGGCGGTAGAAGAACACGATTGCTGGAGGTGATCAGCGAGCGGTGGGTGAGGCGACGCGAGGAGACGCAGTAGGAGAGGAACAGTTCACGGTAGCTCGATAGTGACCCCCGGTGGCGGCGAGTATGCGAGTGGCACGGGGAGGAGACGAAGGCGGCGCTGCAAGGCAGAGGCCACGGGTGCAAGAGCGTGGCTCCGACGAGGCAGGCGGCGGAAGTCGTTGAAGAGGAAGGAGGCAACGGAGGAAAAGAGACGAGGCCGTCGGCGGCGTGACGTGAGGAGGGTGGAGCTCGGGCTGCAGGCGTGGTGGTGGCACTTGGTGGCGGCGAAGAAGAGGAGGGCGGCGTCGGTGTGTTATGGATCGGGTTATTGGTGGCTCAGGAAAAGCGAATTCAGTCCCCCCCAGGGTCTCAATCCGGGAAAAAGGAAAGTATGCCATTACTCTCAACTGCTCACTCTTGAGAAAAAGGGGGTGGAATTTACCTTATTTATGTGGTAAAGAAAAAGTTGTGAAGAGGAAGAAAGGAATAAAAAGAAAAGAGAATAGGGGCTGTCGTCCAGAACGGTGAGTTTGGGCTGTGAGTGTGGGTTTGTTTTTTTTTTTTTCGGTTCAAAGTTTACAGGGAAGGGAAAGAACTATAAGGTATACAAGGTTTTGTGTCTAAATGGTTTTAGAGGTAAAAAGAACACTGGCTAAGGATTTGCAGAGAAGAAGAAGAGGGTGTTGGAGAAGATGGCTTCATCAGGCAGAAAGAAAAAGAAAAGCGTCACGGGCATCACACATGCCACTCACAGGCTTAACAGGAGGGAGCCATCACAAGCAGCATAGGTAAGTGGCGGCTTCACTTGCAGGGCCGTGTCCAAAACGGACCAGAAAATAACTGATACACCCACTAAGTTACTTTCCGGTGTGATTTTTTCGAAAATTTCGGGACCCGAAAAATACCGACTTAGGCCCGAAAAATCCACGAAAAAATCACGAGCGCGGGAAAACTCTCGGTTTCGAAAAACGACGCCCGATTTACCTTGAATTAATTACCCAAGATTAATTCAATAGTAAATCACGATAAAAAGACTTTTACAGTCCGGTAAAAATCAAAATTTTTACCCGGGCTGTTACAGAAATAATAAATTAAGACTAGCGTATGTTGAGAATTATATGAGATATGAATTCTACATACGGGTACAAGTTAGAGAACTTGTGGACTGGACCGACCCAACATAAGAACACTACATGGAACGTTGTATGATTGTCATTAGTGGTTCTTATATGTATTGTCCTTAGACCTGAGATCATCAAGGTTCCCAACATGTGAGTCATATACTTTGATATTACTCTTGGCTATTCGTAATTGAGTAGACCTTAGTGTAATCATTGGGTATATGATATAATGTGTAGTGGGTTTTGTATGATCAAGATGGAATTCGTCTAACCCATATAATAGGTATATTGTCAGTTGGGCCTCTTGATAGAGTTGAACTGTAAATGCATGGCCATGCTCCGATTATGTGATATGGTGATATCATTAGTATCCGCTTTACACAGTTAACTCGGGGATCAAGAAACTTAGATTAAACTTATACGAGATTGACGTATTCCATGTCTCGTGTTTGATCTTGATAATGGGACGAAAGGACGATGACATGTTCCGAGGCATAATGAATCAGTACTGATCTTGTCGTTTGGGTAGCAATGATGTGTTGCTAGACACCGCTCATTGTTTATAATTGTAAAATGAGATTTTACAATTATTGCCAAACGTTACAAGTGCCTACAGGGTCACACACTTAGAACTATTGATTCGAGCAGGTAGTTGAACCATGGTTGGACCGTGGTTCGACCAAGTGGGTGGACCATGGTTGAACCTTGGTTGGACCATGGTTGGACCGGGTCGTTTTGGGCTGATTTGGTTCACTAATTATCAGAATTATTGAACCAGAATTAGTGCCATATGATATGTATTCCTATATATGATGATATATATAATTAATGCTTAGTGGAGCATTAAGACATAGTGAAAACATAATCATGAAGGATAAGACATGATTATATTGGCCAATGACTTAATAAACTATGCATTTCAAGTGTGTATAAATAGGGTGAAGGTTTGATCAGATTTTTAGACCAAGCAAGGCTTTACACACTCTTCACACTTAAGAAAAACACATCAAACACTCTCTAGTCTCTAGCTCTCGAAAATTCTGCAGCTAGCACTGCGGTTCGGGAGTGCTCGGGTTAGTGATCGTGAGACGGTTGCTAGCAGTCATCAACGGTTCGTGTGGATACCGTAGAGGAGCCGGATTTCTTGTCAGGTTCTTGCTAATTCTACAATACAGTTGGGTGAAAGACCTCAACCAAGCAAGGTACGAAAAATTGTTATTCCGTTTAGTTAGCTTCACTTGGATCCTCCATGAGTACCGTGTCTTTCCGCTGCATTTTGATTGTCAAGTTTGCTTGCCCGGTTTCTTACAGCGTCATCTTGTCTTAAATTCATCCACAATGCCTGTGGACAGACATTGTAGTCAACGATATGTCCAGTCATTGTCATCAACAGTACTGTTGCTATATATGCAAGTATTGAACTGCTTATCATTCTGTTGAATGACAACTTGTTAAGTAGATTTGAGAGCCTAAACTTATACGGATCATATTGCATCCGATTCTTCATTGTTCAGGATTTCAATTCGTGTCATATGAACATGTGTAGCTGCTCGGCCAGTGATGAATCCTTGGCACTCCATTTCATTTCTTCATGCCAGCGGATTTCTGCCTCTGATCTTGAAGAGACCTGTTACCTTTATATGTTTGGTATCACTTGGATTCGGAATAGAAACGGAATCCTAGTCATTTTGTTGTTTAGTATCACATGGAATCGGAATAGAAAGAGAATTTAAATAATTTTGTTATTTGGTTGGCAATAATCTAAGACATAAGTATTAGAATGACAATAATCTAAGAAAGCCAGATTATTTATGGTGAAATAAAATGGAATATGATTCTCATTCCTATTCCCATTTTTATTCCTTTCGTACCAAACATAGTTCATGTTGCACAGGAAAATCAACTCAAGGCTTCAAGACTCAAAACTGTTCCTTTCTCTCTGACCAAATCATAATTCCACTAAAAATATGCTCTTAATGTATAAACTATTTTTTTAACCTTTTCTTACGACTTAGTAAAAACGGTTCTACTAATCCAAACCAAAGTATTGGACATTGTATACAACTCATTTCAGAAGTTCAAAAAAAAAAAAAAAAATCAAAGTATTGGACATTGTATACAACTGATTTCAGAAGTTATCTCCTCTGTACAGCTTGCTCATCAATTCTGTTCGGCCTATATGAATACATGCCACAAATCACTTGTCTCAGCTGTGTTCCAAATCCACTAGTCAACTAAATTGAGAATTCGAACTCATGGTCTCAGGCATAAACCTAATTCAGGGGGCCACTTTATTTTTGCATCTATATACCGATGTATATCCATCCAGCAGTTCATTTACATTCTTTAGGTTGTCCTCTGTCGGCCATTTGCCTATTATTATGCAATTGTAGGGCAGGTTGTCTTTTTTTTTTCCTCTTCTTTTCCTGTCCACAATAGTTATGGACTATTCGGAAGACAGGACCATGTGATGATGCATTCATGAGCTATGTCTTCAATAGTTCCCTGCCAAATGGCAGCTCTTGGCCACTTACTACATGTAATAAGGTTATCAGTTTCCATTTCATCCTTATATATATAGATACCCACATACTTTGCTCAAAACCAACCCAATCTCACAACATCCCCAGTGGTATCTCTCATTGAGCAACAAACCTGCCACTATTCTACCTCTCAATTCTCTTATACAAAGTTTCCTCTAAGAGATGGCTATTCGTTTCCCTAGTGTTCTTGCCAAGCAAAACCGCAGTAAAGCAGCACCTAAAGGCTTCTTGGTGGTTTACGTTGGAGAGACTGAGAAGAGACGCTTTGTAGTTCCAATTTCATACTTGAATCATCCATCATTTCAAGATTTTCTAAGTAAAGCAGAAGAAGAGTTTGGCTTTGATCATCCAATGGGTGGTCTGACGATTCCCTGCAGAGAAGACATTTTCTTTGATGTTATGTCTGAATTGAGTAGATCATAAGGGAAAAGGAAAAAGAATAGTCTTAGGAAAGAATTTTGTATGTTAGAGATCATCGTAAATATTTTACACTGAAATTTTATACAGATGAAAAATTGGCACACATTTCTCTGGTCTTCTTCCATTGTTTTCACTGTCAGAAGCGATCAATGTAAATAGTTTCTATCTATGATTCCCTTAACCGATTCAACTCTTTCTTAATGAACTCTAGTTTCAGTAGCACGTAACACCGTAACTAGTTGGACTTGGCATAAGCTCGATATCACTGTCTTTCATACATATTCTGAATCGTGCATCTAATCCGTCCCCTTGTAACCAACTCAACTTTCATGCTTCAAAGTTCAAAGTTCAATACAAATTTATTAAGGGGAAAAATTATGACCCGAAGCAGTAACATGCAAGAGAATCACCTGCGTACTATATGGAGTCCAAGCTCCAAAACCAAATTAGTTATGTGTGCCCATGATTTGGGTCATTGTAATGGGTGTAATCCATCAAATTGCTTACACTCTGTTAGCTCTCATAAAGCCGTAGCCTTTAATCAGATACTGAGAGGTAACGCTTGCAAGAGGTTATTTCAGCCCTCAAAAATTCCTCATGAGTAGTCGATGAAGAAAGAATCCGCATGATACAGCCATCAGATTCATGTTTCTTTATAACGAATTGGAGTTGGAACTTGGAATTGAGTTCAAATTAAACTGTTTATTTATACTAGCAAATTTTCACTGTGCTCCAGCTTCTTGGCCTTGGTTTGAATTCAATACTGAGGGAAGTTCTCAAACCCTGCAAATTAGACTCATCACTCTGCTCTGTGATTCCTTTCTCTGGTGACTAAATGCTTTTAGCCATTTGTTCCATGGTATCTGTAAAATCTAGTGGTGCCACAGTCCTTATTGGCAGAAGTTTACTTGATGTCTTTGGTTAAGTTTGGGTCAGATTTTGCATTATCAGCTCAGTTATCTGGTCAAATTTTGCTTGATCAGCTCATTTTTGGTTTTGACATACGTCTCTGATGAAAGTGCTTTCTGATAAAGACAAAAACAATCTTCCTAAATGATGTAAATGCTTCCTTTTCTTTGCGTGTGTTTCTTTTCTAATCTGCTCTGATTAAGAAGACGCCTTAAGTATGTCCCACATCCTGGAGTCAATTAGGCTGCAAATGTCTGGGACAGGCGCCTAACCATGAAGTTCTCTTGACATTGCATTTCTATCAGGATTGGATATTTGTTATCCATTGGTTTTCTTTGCTCCACAAGTATACATGTACTCCTCCGTAAGCTATCATTTGCACTTGTGGGGGAGGATGGTTTCCAACATGTAGACCCAGTGAAAGGCTTGTATTTGTTGATTTCTTGGAGGACAGGACCATGTGATACCTTGTGGTGCAATATCTTTCTGCAGACACAGCCAAATGACTCTTGATTCTAAAAGATTTCCAACATACCATTGCATCTATATATATCTCCCATATGCTTAGCTTACCACTCACCAAGTACTTTTGCATCCAACTTTCCCTTTGAGCAGCAAGTCTTTAAAAGTCTCCCCTCCTTAAGAGATATATCAACAAAGACCGCATGGCTATCCGTTTGCCTAGTGTTCTTGCCAAGCAAAGTCTTAAATGGTCTATTTCAGCCACAACCAAATCAGTACCGAAAGGCTTCTTGGTAGTCTATGTAGGGGAAACTGGGAAGAAGCGATATGTGGTTCCTGTATCATACTTGAACCACCCAACATTTCAAGATTTGCTCAGTAAAGCTGAAGAGGAATTTGGTTACGATCATCCTATGGGTGGTTTGACACTTCCCTGTAGAGAAGAAGCTTTCCTTGATGTTATGTCTTATTTGAGTAGATCATATTAAAGTCAAGGGCAAACTATTCTCAGAGAACAATTTTGTAGGGAAATGGTTGCCAATTGTTTGTAAATACTCAGTACATAGTTGAAATGAGAAACACTTTAAATTACAGAAATTACTCTTCTACTACATGGCTTCAAACATATTTTCTACACTCTTACCTACTCGGTCATTTGCTCCATGTAGCTTTATCTATTGAACTCTTACAATGGAACCAATTTATATTTTTAAGGGTTTTTCTATCTTGTGTCCTAGGGACACATGATAAGCTACCAAAAAAGGAAATAAAAACTCACAATTAATGGTATTATTTTTCAATGGACTAAAATAACTTTTCCGTAAAAGTGATTTGTAGAATATAATTAATTTAAAAAATAATAATAAGAGGTTATTTTAGTCACTACGGAAACGACATTCATTAATTACTAGTTTTTATTTCTGGCTTATCATATACTCACAAAATAGAAAAACCCTATATTTAAATACTATCTTTTTGAGAAATCAACTGATAAATTGCTTTGAATTACTTTTCCGCCCTCACAATCTTGAACGTTGTCATTAAGTTTCTGTTATCTGCTATACGTTCTGCAGAGCTGTTATTTTCTTAGCAGGTTCTGTAAAATATTAAAATTTTTAGCCGAGGGTTCTAAAAAGTTCGAGTTTTAACAAATTATTTTTAACACTGATATATGCATGGTTGTTACTTTTCCACTCTCACAATCTTTTTTGTTGGCTGTATGGTGAACCCACAAAAGTAACAAGTTTGAATACGACACCTTCTCAGGCAATTAACTACTGATTATCTACATCTACAAAAAAAAAAAAATTCCATCTTGTATGTTTCCCTTATGCGATGTTGGCCAGTGTGCTCCATTTCCAGCCTTTGTACAACTTCAACACCAACAAGCATTCGGTGCTGCGTTGGAAGACAGAACCATGTTATCCTTAAGCTGCTCCTATCAGAAGATCTCATCCATATTTTCAAGAATTTCCACTTAATCCACAAGTATAAGACCAAACCAGTCAGTGCAAAATTGTGGACTTTTGACTGAAAACACTTAGGAAGACAGAACCGTGTGACTGTTAATTAGCTGCTATGTCTCTAAGAAAACTCCTACCAGATAAGTAAATTGTCTTGGGCAAATACCAAACCCCCTAGGTTTACTTTGTCTTGCATGTGTGATGTCCACATTATTATCCACCAGTATTCTTGCAACCTATTTCTGGTCTTCCATAGGCTACCATTTGAATTGGTGGGGCAGATTATTCCCAATTCGAATTCTGTGAGTCACTAATTTGTTGATTAGGTGGAAGACATGGGCATGTGATATACCTCATATGCTAGCTATGTTTTCTTTTTTGCAGACCCCAGCAGCAACTTGTGATAGACCTCTAGCTTGTGTGATTCACAACCCATTCACCTATTTATATCCCTTTCTTGGCTCACAGATTCATCATGTCTTCAAACTCTACTAGCTTTCCTTTGAACAACAAGCCTGCTAAGTGCTTCCTCTTGACTCTCTCTTCCATAGAGATTAGGAGCCATTTCATTCTATATATATTCAAGTACTCCAGCGGCAAACAACACAAATCCAAATCTTCACATTATCTCCTGCTACCTCTGACCAAAACCCACTTCAGTGTCTTTCACAATCTTCTTCCAACAAGAACAGTGCAAGAAAGAGCATGGCTATTCGTTTGCCTAGTGTTCTTGCCAAGCAAAACCGCAGTAAAGCAGTACCAAAAGGATTTCTGGTTGTTTATGTTGGAGAGACTGAGAAGAAGCGTTTTGTAGTTCCAGTCTCATACCTGAATCAACCATCATTTCAAGATTTGCTAAGTAAAGCAGAAGAAGAGTTTGGTTTTGATCATCCAATGGGTGGTCTGACGATTCCCTGCAGAGAAGACATTTTCTTTGATGTCATGTCTGAATTGAGTAGATCCTAATGAGAAAAAAGAATAGTCTTAGAAAAGAATTTTGTACATTAGAGATGACCAGATTAATGTAAATATTTTACAGAAATGATATTTACAGAAATTTGCACACATTTCTTATTGTTTTCTTCCCTGCTAGCTTTATACTCAAATGATCAAAGTCATTCTTTACAGGCGCTAGATTTCCCTGCCAATTAGACTTAATCTAAATGGGTGAATGCATAGATCCTTCACCTTTCAACCTTATTCTCATGTTTCAAACTTCAAAAAAGAAAGAAAAAAACTTATCAACGGGAAAATTTGCCTGTTGCCTATATGCTTAAGATTTCTCTCATGTAGGAATTGAGTTATTGCAATATCTCCTTATTATAATGGATAAAATCGATGAAATTGAAAGAACTTTGTAGATTACAATCTAATTATAGAACAGCTGGTGGTCATGCTCATACAGAAGATATAAGCAGGCTTTAGACTGTTAGCATTCATCAGATATGGGAGGGTAAGGCTTAAAAGAGGTTCTCGCTCTCAATCTAGACCCCGAAAATTTCTCATAACAATCTGCCAATGGTGATTAAAAGCTTTCAATCTTTGCTCCATAGCTGTAAAATCTAGTACTAAGGTCCTTAAACGAAGTTCTTTTCTGTATTGGTAAATTCTTGCATTATCAGGTCATGTAAAGGCTAAACATCTCTTTGGTTAATTTTGATACATTTCTCTGGTGGAAGTGCTTGTTGCTAAAGACAAAAACTCCTTTCAAATAATACAACTGAAATGTTTCTTGATTCTATACTATATACAGATGAATTCGTATACCAAATGATGTAAATCCTCCCTTTTTCTTTGCGTGTGTTTCTTCACTAATCTGCCCTGATTAAGTTGATGGCATAACTATGTCCCGAATACTAGAGTTATTAGGCTGATGATGTCTGGGACAGGCACCTAACCTAGAAGTGCTCTTGACCTTGCATTGCTTTCCGTAAGCTATCATTTGTACTTGTGGGGCAGGCTGGTTTCCAACATGTAGACCCATTGAAAGAGTTGTATTTGTTGATTTCTTGGAGGACAGGACCATGTGATACCTTCTTCTGCAATGTCTCCCTGAAAACCACAGCCAAATGACTCTTGGCCCCTAACTCTTGATTCTAAAAGATTTCCAACATACCATTTCATCTATATATATCTCCATATGCTTAGCTTACCACTCACCAGGTACTTTTGCATCCAACTTTCCCTTTGAGCAGCAAAGCCTTTGAAATTCTCTCCTCCTTGAAAAGAGATATCAACAAGATCCCCAATGGCTATTCGTTTGCCTGGTGTTCTTGCTAAGCAAGCTCTTCGCTGGTCTTCTTCGGCTACAAGCAAATCAGTACCGAAAGGATTCGTAGTAGTCTATGTCGGGGAAGCTGAGAAGAGGAATTATGTAGTTCCTGTATCATACTTGAACCACCCAACGTTTCAGGATTTGCTTAGTAGAGCTGAAGACGAGTTTGGTTACCATCATCCAATGGGCGGTTTGACTCTTCCCTGCAAAGAAGAAGCTTTCCTTGATGTTATGTCTTGTTTGAGTAGATCATAATAAAGTCAAGGATGAACTCCTCCGAGAGAACAATTTTGTACACCTATTGCTTGTAAATACTCAGTGAATAGTTGAAATGAGAAACACTTAAAATTTCAGAAATTACTCTTCTACTATGTGGCTTTAAACATATTTCCTATGCTTTCATTTGCTCAGTCAACTCAGTATATAGCTATCTCTCTTGCTCTGTATATTTATCCTTAAATTTCAATACTACACTTCACAAGCAATTAACTAATGAATTGCTTAGGTTAGTTTTCCACTCTCAGCTTCTTGAACATTGTCAATAAGTTTATTTCATCTTGTTAGAATATGATCAAGCTGCATTGGAAGAAGGGAAAATGTGCTGTAAGTGTGTCTTTTGAATTAATGCTTTGTTTAATTTAAAGTAGCTGTTAAGATAAGCCTTGAGAAGATGAAAAGTTAGCATGCCTAATTAAGTGTTTTCAAGCATGCCAAGGTTTATTCAAGTAGCCTACACTAGGTTGTATGTTAAGTGTCTATTGTAGGTTTGGTTATTCCTATTTGTTTCTATCTATTGGTGGGGGGATATATGAAATGAAAGAACGAAAGAGTGGATTGATATGGTTTTAATCAAGTGGAATCTCCTGATTAAAAAAAATAAATCAAGTGGAATCAAGTAAAACGTGGTGTTTCACTTCATTGCAAGGCTTCAGACTTGCTCTTTCAGAGTTAAAAAAGGATTGAGAGTTTAGAGAGAAAAAAATACTGAAATCAAGTGGTTATGCAAAATTTTGGGGTTTTCGGGTTTTTGGGCCCTTATGTTTAGTGGTTTGGCCAATTTGGTACCCCGACATTTTTCTTGGCCGGGCATATACCCTGAGATTGCATGGGCAGGCCAAACGTATACCCCTGGTCAGGCACCTGCTGACGTGGAGGCTGCTCGGATATTTGCGCGTGTTACTGTAGCAAAACGACGTCGTTTTAAGTGAGAAAACGACGTCGTTTCATGCCACGCCGGACATAGGTGGCTTAGTGGGGCCCACTTCACTCAAAGCCAATCCTCTAAAACGACGTCGTTTTGCTACAGTAACACGCACAAATACCCCGGGCAGCCTCCACGTCAGCAGGTGCCTGACCAGGGGGTATACGTTTGGCCTGCCCATGCAATCTCGGGGTATATGCCCGGCCAAAAAAAATGTCGGGGTACCAAATTGGCCAAACCACTAAACATAGGGGCCCAAAAAACCCGAAAACCCCAAAATTCTGGAAAATTCACAGAATTCGTGTCAGAGACTTCTACCAGAATTTGCGTCAGGTTCTGTCCAAATATCCAACACATCTTCTAGACGTGGCTCTGAACTGTTCTTTAGCTTATTTCATAACTGAAAATGTTAAATTCGTAAGCCATTGGTTCTATATAGATCATTAGCTGCATAACGTAACTTTTACAAGCAATTGCGGCCATGAAAAATGGTAAATTTGAATACTATACATACCCTAGCACTTATCTAGAGATGTTTCATTAATAAAAAAGCACTTAACATGTGATTATCTACATAAAAAACATCAACAGGAAAATTCAGTGAAGTTTTCATCTTCATGCAGGCTACTGTATTTTTCTTATGCAATGTTGGCCATAGTGTATTCCAGCCTCCGTACAAGTGCTGAGTTGGAAGACAGAAGCATGTGATGCCTAAGCTGCTGCCTCTCTCAGGAAGCTCCTACCAGAAGATCTCTTTGCCACTTAACTCATAAATACAAAACAATCTAGTGATTGTGCAAAATTGTGGACTTTTGCTTGAAACCAGTTGGAAGACAGAACCATGTGATCCTTAGCCTGCTGTGTCTCTCACCGAACTTCTATCAAAAACCTCTTCAATATGATTGATCAGAAATAAGTTTCAAACCATCAAGTAAGGATCGGGCAAATGCCAAACCCTTAGGTTTACTTTGTCTTGCATCCAAGAGTATATATTCTTGCAACCTATTTCTGGTCTTCCATTGGCTACCATTTGCATTTGTGGGGCAGGTTGTTTTCCAACATATTGGCGTGGATACGCATTCTGTGAGCTACTTATTTGTTGATTTGGAGGAAGACAAGAGCATGTGATAGACCTCATTGGCTATGTTTTCTTTTCTGCAGACCCCAGCTGCAACACTTGGCCTCCAACTTGTGATTCTGATTAAAACATTTCCACAATATCCTTTCATCTATTTATATGCCCCTTCTTGGCTCACAAACTCATCAGTTCTTCACACTCTACTATCTTTCCTTTGAGAAACAAGCCTGCTGCTAAGTTTTCCTTTCTTCTCTGTCAACCCTTCCGTAGAGATTCATCAACAAATTAAGACACTATGGCTATAAGTTTGCCCCGCGTTCTTGCCAAGCAAAGGTCCATTACAGCTGCAAGAAAATCTGTACCAAAAGGTTTCCTAGTAGTTTATGTTGGGGAAACTGAGAGAAAGCGATATGTGGTTCCAGTCTCATATTTGAATCAGCCTTCATTTCAAGATTTGCTGAGTAAAGCTGAAGAAGAGTTTGGTTTTGATCATCCAATGGGTGGCTTGACCATTCCTTGTGGAGAAAGTGACTTCCTTGGTGTTGTTTCTGAGTTGTGTAGATAATGTTCAGGAAATAGGACCATATATAGCAGTCAGAAAGATTTTGTAGGCAAGAATCGCCTTTTGATGTATATAATATACTTACAGAAATGAGAAATTGCAACTGTCTTCCCATACTTCGTAAAGCTTTATTATCCTCTTGTACTACGGAAGTCAGATTTACTGACGAATAATGTTGTCGTTGAAAGCTGTAAGATTACCAAGAAATGGTCTGACTCTGTTCTGACCATAGATAAATCAATTGTTGAGAAATTTCAAGACAGCAAAATAGCTAGTGTGTTGTGGACTGAACTACACTACAAATCTCTGATGCTTATTTCATTCTTCACATCCAGATTAAGTCTTGCGCTATTTGACATAAAAGGGTCATACGTTCAGATCTCGACAGCGTGCTGTAAGTAGATGTCTTATCTGCTTAACATGGTTCGGTTTACATGAGAGTGCCATTAATTTTAGAGATTTCTATATGCACCATTGCTATGTAAATAATGAAGCATTAGAAATGGATTAGGATGGTTTGTTGCCACTGTCTCTTGAGCTCTCACAAATGATAAATCTAATTTGCATTGGAATACAGAAAATTGTCTTTACTCTCACCATTGTTTTTTTTTTAACAGAATTTGAGAAAAGCATATGCCTTGCCGTTCTTCTGCTGACGGAAAACTTTACACTAGCTATACAATTAATGTCAATGCACTTAGATTCAGGTAATTCCTAATTGTTGGAAAATGGGGAGAAATGCCTCAAAAAGAAAATCAGGGAATTATAAATTCATCTCAGAACAGCAGACTTTATAAATTCATCTCAGGAAGCAAATAAATGATGTTTTTCCTGTTTAACTATGTGTAGATCAGGTTTAACTAGTGATGAGATGAAATATCTGAGGAGACATGGATATTAACAGTTTTGATTTAAAATTATAGTGTGCATGAGATCCTACATATATCAACTGCTTGTGATATCTTGTAATGTTTGCACAGTTCCTACATCAGATTGGCCATAATTCTGTTAGGCCTATATGAATACATGCCACAAGTCACTTGTCTCAGCTGTGTTCCTAAACCACTAGTCAACTAAATTGATAATTCTAACTAATGGGCTCAACTCTCAGGCATAAACCTAATGCAGGGGCCACTTTGTTTTTGCATCTATATCAGTACCAATGTATATCCATCCAGCAGTTCATTTACATTCTTTAGGTTGCCCTCTGTCGGCTATTAGCCTATTATTATGCAATTGTAGGGCAGGTTGTTTTTGTTTCCCTTCTTCTCCTCTTCTTTTCCTGTCCATAATAGTTATGGACAACTTGGAAGACAGGCCCATGTGATGCATTCATGAGCTATGTCTTCAGCTGTTCACTGCCAAATGGCTCTTAGCCACTTACTACATGTAATAAAGATTATCAGTTTCCATTTCATCCTTATACATATATATATACCCACTTACTTTCCTCAAAACCAACCCAATCTCACAACATCCCCAGTGGTATCTCTCATTGAGCAACAAACCCGCCACTATTCTACCTCTCAATTCTCTTATACAAAGTTTCCTCTAAGAGATGGCTATTCGTTTCCCTAGTGTTCTTGCCAAGCAAAACCGCAGTAAAGCAGCACCTAAAGGCTTCTTGGTGGTTTATGTTGGAGAGACTGAGAAGAAACGCTTTGTAGTTCCAATTTCATACTTGAATCAACCATCATTTCAAGATTTGCTAAGTAAAGCAGAAGAAGAGTTTGGCTTTGATCATCCAATGGGTGGTCTGACGATTCCCTGCAGAGAAGACATTTTCTTTGATGTCATGTCTGAGTTGAGTAGATCATAAGGAAAAAGAAAAAGAATAGTCTTAGAAAAGAATTTTGTATATTAGAGATTACCAGACAAATGTAAAAATCTTTCACTGAAATGTCATACAGATGAAAAATTGGCACGCATTTCTCTTGATCTTCTTCCCGTGTTCTCAGTGTCAGAAGCGATCAATGTAAATAGTTTTTGTCTTTGATTCCCTCAACCGATTCAACTCTTCTTAATTTATCAAGTGAAAAAATTGTCACCAAAGCAATAATACGGAAAATAATGACCTGCATATCATGCTGAGTTTAAGCTCCAAATAATTTGCAGTAACTGGTTATTGTATTGGATGTGGTCCACCAAATTCCTTAAACTTTGTAGATTATAAGCTAATCAAAGAACAGGTCGTGTTCTTGCTTACACAGAAGACATAGCAGGCTTTAGAGCATTAGCATTAATCAGATATTGAGAGGTAAGGCTTAGAAAAGATTTTTTCAGTCCCCTAAAATTCCTCAAGAGTAATCTTGAAAAAAGAATCCATATGATACATTCATCATATTCATGTTTCTTTATAAATGACTGGAGTTGAAACTTGGAATTGAGTCCAAATTCCACTGTGCACTTAAACTAGCAGAATCTCCCTGCGTTCCTGCTTCTTGGCCTTTGTCTGATGTTTGAATTCAAGTCTGAGAAAAGTTCTCAAGCCTTTGCAAATTACGCACATCACCCTGCTCTGTTGTTCCTTTCTCTTGTGATTGGAAGCTTTAGCCGTTTGCTCCCTAGGTATGTGTAAAATTTAGTAGTACCAAAGTGATTATTGACAGAAGGACCTGCACAAAGAAAAACTCTATCTTTTGATCAAATTTTGCATGATTATGGGATAACATCTTTGTTTCTGACATACTTGTCTGATGACAGTGCTTGCTGATAAAGAAAAAAACACTCTTCGTAAATAATGTAAATCCTTCCTTTTCTTTGCGTGTGTTTCTTCTCTATTCTGCTCTGATTAAGGAGTTGCATTACATCCTCGCGTTGCCACAGGATTTTGTAAACAGGATACCCTACAGCGCATAGATAAGTCACCATAATACCTGCTAAAGATTGGAAATGAACATTGGAATATCAGTTGAAAACGATGTATTGCTAATTGACCTTTAGATTAGAGACATGAACAAGACAAATACTCTTAGCCATACGAATCTTGTTGCTCTTTTGATTCCCTAGACAAGTTGGCGACAACTAGGTGTGGACAAGCTCTTAAAAGAAGGAAGGATAAACAAAGAGGTAGAGCATGGGGAATAGACACTACAATACACAGATAGTTTCTGGTTTATGGTGGGTTGTTGCACACTGTAAAACACAGAAATTGCTCTGTAGGATTATTAACATTTTTCTACAAAATATCAGTAGTTGACTTAGGATCCCTCCAGACTGGTAATACCCATGTGTCTCCATATTTTTATCACATCCCCAGGTCAAAACTGCAAGTATGACCTCTTTATTTTCAGATTCTTATGTAACGAATGCAGGACATAAACATAAAACATAGATGTGAAGAAATAAATAAGCATCACATATTGGTAGTTGGTAGGCCTAGACACATGGTGGGATTAGTTTCCCAGAACAAATTGGATTTTGCAGTCTGAAAAGTACATGAGGAGTTGTTCTTTGATCAGACCAGAGTCAGTCCATTTATTGGTAATGAAGCTGATCCCCAAGAGAGCATTACAGTGCTATATTGATAGTGTGCGTGAGTTTCATGGTACAGGAAGAATAAATATATAAGGTTTCACAAAGCGTTTCAAATATTGAATAAAATTGGTATTTCTCTTTCTGAAATATGTAACATGAATATATACATCAACAGGCAATTCTTGCCTACAAAATTTTTGTGTGACTGCTATTTATGGCCCTATTTCCTGAATTTTATCTACTTAACTCAGAAACGACACCCAGGAAATCATTCTCTCCACACGGAATTGTCAAACCACCCATTGGATGATCAAAGCCAAATTCTTCTTCAGCTTTACTGAGCAAATCTTGAAATGAATGCTGATTCAAGTATGACACTGGAACTGTTATATTATGTGATCAAGCTGCAATTAAAGTGATCAAGTCATTAGTCTGAGTTAGTGGAGAATAATCAAGCTGTGTGGAGTGTGTCAGGAAAAGTGTGTTAGTTGTGTGTGTTTTTTATTGTAATGTACCCTTTGTTGTCTGATCATTCTTGGTAGGCCTCATGTTTAGCAAACCAAGAAGATCAACTTTGTGGATTATAGGTCTCCATGCACGTGATTCGTCGTACCCAACTTCCATACCCCGACGTTCAACTTCCATACCCAACCATGCAAGTTGCTGCAGCAAGTTGGAATTTAGGCTGATTTTCTGCCTATATATTTGGTGTTGTAATCTGGTTTCAATCAAGTGAAATAAACCTACATTGTGTGTCTTTCACTTCACAAAGTGTTCCTTGTCTTGTCCAAATCGTGTTCAAGTCAAGTGTTTGAGAGAATTTGAGAGAAAATTAATGCAACAGCAACCAAGAAAACCAACTTGAGTGTTCTTCAGTTTTCTGGAAATTTTCCAGTTTTTCCCAGAAAACATCGATGTTGTAAACCCCAACATCGATGTTATTTTTGTTATGCCAAATTGTTTAAAGTTGAGAATTGTCACAACATCGATGTTTTAGCAGCTCGGCAGAATTATTAGAAGTTCCAGTAGCATTTAAACATCGATGTTCTAAGTGCACTGCCAACTTATTTGAAGTTTGTGAGTGAGTAAACATCGATGTTAAACATCCAACATCGATGTTCTTGAGTCATTTCTGATTTAGTTGAAGATCAAAAGCCAACAATTGGTAGCAGAGCAGGTTCTTTCTTTCAGGCCTGTTCCATTTCATTGAAACCACATCAAATTAGCCCCAAACACCACCTAAACACCAAATTTCAAAATGAATACACAACCCACAAATAGAACCACCTCATCTTTACCCCTACCCCCTATTTTTGAAGGAGAGAACTACAACTATTGGGCTATAAGGATGAAGTCTTTCCTTGTAGCTAATGGTTTGTGGTTTTTAGTTGAAGAAGGTTTTACTGGAGAGGAAGCCATTGAAGAAATGACGGTAAATCAATTGAGAACATACAATGAAAACTTGCAGAAGCACAACACTGCAATCTCATTTATGTTCTCATTGGTTTCAGAGGAGATTTTTCCTTTGATTGTTGGAGTTGTGACAGTCAAAGAAGTATGGGAAACTCTTGAGAAGCAATTCAGAGGTTCCAAAGAGACAAGGCAAATAAGGGTACAATCCCTGAGAAGAGAATTCGAATTGTTGAAGATGTCAGAAGCTGAAACAATAAGGGAGTATGCTTCAAAAGCACAAAGCATCGTCAACAAAATTAGGTTGTATGGTGAAGTCATTCCAGAAGTCAGAGTAGTTGAGAAAATTCTCAATACAGTTGTAGACAGATTTGAGGCAAAAGTGGCCGCAATTGAAGAATCAAGAGAAATCACCGAGCTATATGTTCCTGAGTTAGTTGGGAAGCTAGAAGCTCATGAGCAAAGACATGGGAGAAAGGCTGAAGCCGGAATTGAAAAGGCTTTCCAAGCCAAGCAGAAGAATGTCAACAACAAAATTGAAGTCAAGCAAAAACCGGAGAAGAGCACCAACAAGTACCAAAATGAAGCATCGAGTTCACAGACCAACTTTTCTCCTTGCAAATACTGTGAAAAAACAAACCACTTGGAGCAAAGGTGCTGGAAAAACAAGAAGTGCAACTTCTGTCAAAAGGTTGGACACATTGAACGTTTTTGCAGAGCCAAACAAAATGGAGAAAATCAGGTTCAACAACAAGTGGAAAAATAACCACAAACAAGGCAACAAACTCAACCCAGCAGAGGCAATCAACAAGAATTCATGTTCATGGCAAGTGAGAGTTTAAAAAAGCAAGAAACTGGTGTATGGTACATAGACAGTGGCTGCACTAGTCACATGACGAGAAACTTAAAGTGGTTCATGGACTTGGATGAATCAATCCCTGTGGAAGTCAAGACAGCTGATGGTGCTATTCTTAAATCCAAAGGAAGAGGTACTGTTTCTATAAACTATGATGGAGTCAGTAAACTCATTAAAAATGTCTTGCTAGTTCCTGGATTGAAGCATAATCTCTTGAGTGTGCCTCAAATGACTAAGAACGGGTACAAAGTAAATTTTGAAGATGATTGTTGTGTTATCTCGATGAATGGCAAAACTGTTTGCAAAACTAAAATGAAGAACAATGCATTTCCTGTAAACTTGAGTATGCATGAAGAGATGGTAAATGAATGTGAGGTAGATGAAAGTAGTTTGTGGCATAGAAGATATGGTCATGCTAGTCTGCATTCCTTGAAACTTGCTGCACAAAAGGAATATGTCAGAGATTTGCCATCAATACAAATTTCTGGAGAAATTTGTGAGCCGTGCCAATTGGGAAAGATGCATAGAGACTCATTTCCGGGTGCTGCAGAGGGAAGAGCCTTAGAGAAGCTGGAGCTGGTGCACACCGACCTTTGTGGTCCAATGCACACACCATCCTTGAGTGGTAATCCCTACTTCATGCTTTTCATTGATGATCTAACACGCATGACTTGGATATACTTCCTGAAGAATAAGTTGGCAACACTAGAGGTGTTCAAGAAATTCAAAAGTATGGTGGAAACACAAAGCAGTTGCAGTTTGAAGATGCTGAGATCAGATAGAGGGGGGGAGTTTATATCGAAGTCGTTTGAAGAATTCTGCAATTCAAACGGCATTCTTCATCAATTGACAGTACCATATTCTCCTCAGCAAAATGGAGTGGTAGAAAGGAAGAACAGAACTGTAATGGAGATGACAAGAAGCATGCTTGCGGAGAAGAAACTTCCTCAAAGTTTTTGGGCAGAAGCCACCTACACTGCTGTGTATCTCATCAACAGGCTCCCAACAAAGTCAATTGATGGGAAGACTCCCATTGAAGCTTGGACTGGTAAGAAACCAACTGTAAAGCATTTCAAGGTGTTTGGTTCTCTTTGTTATGTCCATGTTCCAGATGAAAAGAGAAGAAAGCTGGATTACAAAGCTGAAAGAGGAATATTTTTGGGATATAGTAGTCAATCCAAAGGCTACAGGGTATTCATGGTTGACAATGAGAAGGTAATTACCTCAAGGGATGTAAGAGTGGATGAAGATGCTTATTGGGATTGGAAAGAAAAGAAGGTGATGAAGAACAATTCCAGTGATGCAGCTGAACAAGAAAATCAAGAACAAGAAGATGAAGAGCAAGAAGATCATCTTCTAAATGAAGAGGATTATGATTCAGACACACCTCCAATAAAGGTTAGAACACTTGCTGATGTTTATGAGAGGTAACTTTGTTGAAACAGAGCCACATTGTTATGAAGAGGCAGAAAATCAAGAACATTGAAAGAGGGCCATGGAGGAAGAAATCGGCATGATCAACAAAAATCAAACATGGGAATTGGTTGCAAGACCTGCAAATCAAAAGATCATTGGAGTCAAGTGGGTGTTTCGCACCAAAATGAATCCTGATGGCACCATTTCCAAGTTCAAAGCGAGGCTTGTGGTCAAGGGCTATGCACAACAATATGGCCTTGACTATCTTGAGACATTTGTACCGGTTGCACGCCTCGACATAATCAGACTCTATTTGGCCATTTCAGCTCAAAACAGGTGGAAGGTATTCCATCTAGATGTGAAGTCAGCCTTTCTAAATGGAATTCTTGAAGAAGAAGTCTACATTGAGCAGCCCAAAGGATTCATTGTGGAAGGAAAAGAAGATCAGGTTTACAGGCTGAAGAAAGCTCTCTATGGACTAAAACAAGCTCCGAGAGCTTGGTACAGTCGCATAGACAGTCACTTGATGCAGCAGGGATTCAAAAGAAGTGAGAGTGAAGCAACTCTGTATGTAAAAGGCAGGTTAAGTGATGATTTGATCATAGTGTCTCTTTATGTTGATGACATGTTGATTACATGAGCAGATCACAGCAAGATTTCAGCTTTCAAAGCTGAAATGATGAAGGAATTTGAAATATCAGATTTGGGTTTGATGCATTATTTTTTTGGAATGGAGGTGATGCAAAGTGAAGTAGGAATTATGATCACTCAGAAGAGGTATGCAGAAAATATTCTGAAGAAATTCAAGATGGACTCTTGCAATCCAGCGCCAACCCCATTAATTCAGAACACCAAGCTTGCGAAGAATGGAGATGAAGAAGATGCAGAAATTGGAGTGTTCAGGAGCTGTGTAGGAAGTTTGCTGTACCTCACAGCAACTCGGCCTGACTTACTGTTTGCAACCAACTTGCTGTCAAGGTTTCTAAATGCTCCTAAGAAGAGTCATGCAGCTGTGATGAAGAGAGTGCTCAGGTATGTTAAAGGCACTACTGATCTTGGTCTTCATTACAGCTCATTTGAAAATGCAAAATTGAAGGCATATTGTGATAGTGATTGGGTTGGAAGTGTAGATGACATGAAAAGCACAACAGGTTATGTTTTCTTGCTTGGTTCAAATGCATTTTCGTGGTGTTCCAAGAAACAAACCGCTGTTGCTCAATCCACAGCTGAAGCTGAGTATCTTGCTGCTGCCTCCACAGTGAATCAAGTTATTTGGTTCAGAAAAATTATGTTTGATCTTAAAATGGAGCAAGAGGAACCCATGGAACTGTTTTGCGACAACCAGTCCGCTATTGCAATGATTAAGAATCCAATTGATCATGGCAGGACTAAGCATTTCAAGATTAGATTCCATGTGATTCGTGAAGCTGAAAGTGAAGGAGAAGTTCAAGTTTTATTCAGCTCCTCCGAAATGCAATTGGCAGACCTGTTCACAAAGCCTTTGCCCAAGAACAGGTTTGATTTGTTGAAGAACATGTTGAATATGAAGAGCAGCTTGGTCAAGGGGGAGTGTTAGATTATGTGATCAAGCTGCAATTAAAGTGATCAAGTCATTAGTCTGAGTTAGTGGAGAATAATTAAGCTGTGTGGAGTGTGTCAGGAAAAGTGTGTTAGTTGTGTGTGTTTTTTATTGTAATGTACCCTTTGTTGTCTGATCATTCTTGGTAGGCCTCATGTTTAGCAAACCAAGAAGATCAACTTTGTGGATTATAGGTCTCCATGCACGTGATTCGTCGTACCCAACTTCCATACCCCGACGTTCAACTTCCATACCCAACCATGCAAGTTGCTGCAGCAAGTTGGAATTTAGGCTGATTTTCTGCCTATATATTTGGTGTTGTAATCTGGTTTCAATCAAGTGAAATAAACCTACATTGTGTGTCTTTCACTTCACAAAGTGTTCCTTGTCTTGTCCAAATCGTATTCAAGTCAAGTGTTTGAGAGAATTTGAGAGAAAATTAATGCAACAGCAACCAAGAAAACCAACTTGAGTGTTCTTCAGTTTTCTGGAAATTTTCCAGTTTTTCCCAGAAAACATCGATGTTGTAAACCCCAACATCGATGTTATTTTTGTTCTGCCAAATTGTTTAAAGTTGAGAATTGTCACAACATCGATGTTGTAACTTAAACATCGATGTTTTAGCAGCTCGGCAGAATTATTAGAAGTTCCAGTAGCATTTAAACATCGATGTTCTAAGTGCACTGCCAACTTAATTGAAGTTTGTGAGTGAGTAAACATCGATGTTAAACATCCAACATCGATGTTCTTGAGTCATTTCTGATTTAGTTGAAGATCAAAAGTCAACAGGAACCACATATCGCTTTCTCTCAGTTTCCCCAACATAAACTACAAGGAAACCTTTGGGTACAGATTTGCTTGAAGCTGAAATAGACCTTTGCTTGCCAAGAACACCGGGCAAACGTATAGCCATACTGTCTTTGTTGTTGATGAATCTCTATGGAAGAGAGAGTCAAGAAGAAGCACTTAGCAGGCTTGTTGTTCAAAGGAAAGCTAGTAGAGTGTGAAGAACTGATGAATTTGTGAGCAAAGAAAGGGATATAAATAGGTGAATCACACAAGCTACAGGTCTATCACAAGTTAATTGCTGCTGGGGTCTGCAGAAAAGAAAACATAGCTAGCTGATGAGGTGTATCACATGCCCATGTCTTCCATCTAATCAACAAATCAGTGACTTACAGGATTAGAATTCACGTCTATATGTTGGAAATAATCTGCCCCACCAATTCAAGTCGTAGCCTACGGAAGACCAGAAATAGGTTGCAACAATACTGGCGGATATTAATGTGGACATCACACATGCAAGACAAAGTAAACCTAGGGGTTCGGTATTTCCCAAGACAATTTGCTTATCTGGTAGGAGTTTTCTTAGAGACATAGCAGCTTAATGATCACATGGTTCTGTCTTCCTAAGTGTTTTCAGCCAAAGGTCCACAATTTTGCACTGACTAGTTTGGTTTTGAATTGGGAGGTTTTATATTCATGGGTTAAAGGTGGAAAATTTTGAAAATATGAAGGAGAACTTCTGGTAGGAGTTTGTTGAATGACACATAACAGCTTAAGGATAACATGGTTCTGTCTTCCAACTCAGCACTCGATGCTTTTTGGTGATTAAAGTTGTACAGTGGCTGGAATACACAGTGGACAATGATCTATGAAGAACCCATGGCTAAAAGTTTTAATATTTTACAGAACCTGCAAAAACACAACAGCTCTGCAGAACGTATAGTAGATAACAGAAACTTAATGACAACCTTCAAGAAGCTGGTGAGAGTGGAAAAGTAATTCAAAACAATTTATCAGTTGATTGCTCAAAAAGGTAGTATTTAAATTTAAGCATTAGTTCCATTGTAACAGATCAGTAAATAAAGCTATATACAGCGGCAATGACCGAGTAGGTAAGAGAATAGGAATTATGTTTAAAGCCATATAGTAGAAGAGTAATTTTTCTAATTTGAAGTGTTTCTCATTTCAACTATACACTGAGTATGTACAACCCATTGGAAATCATTTCCCTACAAAATTGTTCTCTGAGAATAGCTCAGTCTTGACTTTACTATGATCTACTCAAATAAGACATAACATCAAGGAATGCTTCTTCTCTGCAGGGAAGTGTCAAGCCACCCATAGGATGATCGTAACCAAATTCCTTTTCAGCTTTACTGAGCAAATCTTGAAATGTTGGGTGGTTCAGGTATGATACAGGAACCACATACCGCTTCCTCCCTGTTTCCCCAACATAGACTACCAAGAAGCCTTTCGGTACGGATTTGCTTGTGGCTGAAATAGAACATTTAAGACTTTGCTTGGCAAGAACACTAGGCAAACGGATAGCCATGAGTTCTCTGTTGAAATATCTCTTAAGGTGGAGAGACTTTTGAAGACTTGCTGCTCAAAGGGAAAGTTGAATGCAAAAGTAGTTGGTGAGTGGTAAGCTAAGCATATGAAGATATATATATATATAGATGAAATGGTACGTTGGAAATCTTTTAGAAAAAAAGGTTAAGAGTCCAAGAGTCATTTGGCTGGAGTCTGCATGAAGACAACACTGCAGAAGAAGGTATCACATGGTCCTGTCCTCCATGAAATCAACAAATACAGACCTTTCACTGGGTCTACATGTTGGCAACCAGCTTGCCCCACAAGTGCAAATGGTAGCTTACGGAGGAGTACACTTTTACTTGGGGAGAACGGAAAACCATTAGCTAACAAATACCCAATGCTGAAAGCAATGCGAGGTCAAAAGAACTTCATGGTTAGGCGCCTGTCCCAGACATTTTCAGCCTAATTGACTCTAGGATATGGGACATACAGTGGCTTAAATGTATACCTTCTATAATATGGAATTTGTGGCGAAGAAATAGAAGCTGTGGTCTACATAAGGCAAAATTTTCTTCATTTATGGAATGGCAGGACCATGTGATACGTAATGGCCAGTATCTTGTGCAGACCCCATCTAATTCTGTTAGCCCTATATGAATACATGCCACAAATCACTTGTCTCCGAAGTGCTCCAAATCCACTAGTCAACTAAATTGAGAATTCTAACTCATGGTCTCAGGCATAAACCTAATGCAGGGGCCACTTTATTTTTGCATCTATATCGGTACCGTACCAATATATATCCATCCAGCAGTTCATTTACATTCTTTAGGTTGTCATCTGTCGGCCATTAGCCTATTATTATGCAATCGTAGGGCAGGTTGTTTTTTTTTTTTTTTTTCCTTTTTTCTCCACCTCTTTTCTTGTCCACAATGTTTATGGACTAATGGGAAGACAGGACCATGTGATGCATTCATGAGCTATGTCTTCAGCAGTTCACTGCCAAATGGCTCTTGGCCACTTACTACATACATGTCATCTTATATATACAGACCCATATACTTTGCTCAAAACCAACCAAATATCCCCAGTGATATCTCTCATTGAGCAACAAGACTGCCACTGTTCTATCTCTCAATTCTCTTATACAAAGTCTCAACCAAGAGATGGCTATTCGTTTGCTTAGTGTTCTTGCCAAGCAAAACCGCAGTAAAGCAGTACCGAAGGGATTCTTGGTGGTTTATGTTGGAGAGACTGAGAAGAAGCGTTTTGTAGTTCCAGTCTCATACCTGAATCAACCATCATTTCAAGATTTGCTAAGTAAAGCAGAAGAAGAGTTTGGTTTTGATCATCCAATGGGTGGTCTGACGATTCCCTGCAGAGAAGATATTTTCTTTGATGTTATGTCTGAATTGAGTAGATCATAAGGGAAAAGGAAAAAAAAATAGTGGTAGAAAAGAATTTTGTATACTATAGATGACCAGATTAATGTAAATATTTCAAAGAAATGATATTTACAGAAATTTGCACACTTTATTATTGTTTTCTTCCCTGCTAGATTTTCAGAACTACGTAACAGTGTAACTGGCAGGAATATTGCTATAAGCTCGATTTCCCTGGCAATTGCACTTAATCTAAATGGGTGCATGTGTAGATCCTTCAGCTGTGAACCTTATTCTCATGTTTCAGACTTCACAAGAAAAACAAAAAGCTAATCAGGGGGAAAATTTTCCTGTGCCTATATGCTTGCGATTTCTCTCATCTAGGATTCGAGTCAATGCCATGTCTGCTTATTACAATGGATATAATCCATCCAATTGAAAAAACTTAAGAATTGCATTGTTTGAACTAATTAGCCAAACCCTGCTATTACTGGCCTTTTCTGATGTCTGCTTACTTAAATATTTGTTCCCAATTTCCCTTGTATACAGAATCAATATTCTTGAGAATTAAATACAATCATGAAAATCTCAACAAAAGATGATTAACCACATAGAAAATGAAATTGCAAAAGAAAAGAAAGAACAAACTTTACTTTTCTTTGTTCAATTGCAGTTGCGTGGCAGGAGAATAGAGGATCTGCCGCAAAGACATCAACTATAAACAATTTCCAACATAATCTACAAAAATGCTTATAAGATCTGTGATTTGTACGTAGATTTGAACTCAAACCACTAGGTTTTTCATAATAGAATGTTTTATTTCTAATGTGTGTTGTTACTACTTCGATGTCTTAACGGGCTTGGGCCTACCATTCCCTTTTAATTCCGTCCACCGTCGGGCTTAATGGGGCCGGGACTCAATTGTGAGAAGTCGGAAAATTAGATATCCGATTAGTAGAGGAGTTTGAGATTAAATATACTAATAGGAAAGAAAGATTAAAAATTTGGGCAGTTATGTCATTTTCAACATTATTAAAAACAAAATAATGAAGAAAGATTAAAAAAATTGGGGATTTACGTCATTTTAGCATTAATAAACACGAACAGTATGGCGGTTTAAGTTCAAATTAAAAAAAAAAAAGAACAGTATGGCGGTTTATAAAATTGTGAATGACCCAAAAAAGTATAAAAATATGGTGCGTCGATCGTCTTGATAATCAAAAGTCATCTTTGCCTTTCTATCAAAGAAAAAGAAAAGAAAGAAGAAGAAGAGAAAAAACTCTCTCAAAAAAAAAAAAAAGAAGAAGAAGAAAAAAAACTCCAAGAAGAAAAAGAAGCAGAGATGCATACAACGAGAAACATCTCCGAGAAGATCAAGTCAGTGATCAAGAAGAAGTGTAGCCACGTCGTCCATGGTGGCTGCTCCTCCGACTACGATCCTCCTCCCTACGAGCTTCATGCGGTGATTGAAGGCGCAAAAGCTCCCAAGAAAGGGTGTTTTGTGGTTTGCGTGGGTGGAGAAGAAGAAGAAGAAGAGAAGAGATACCAAATCCCCTTACAGTATCTCTCGCATCCGGCCTTCTTACAACTCCTGAAGCAATACCAGGACGATCCTGACGACAAGATCGATGGTCCCCTCAAGATTCCATGCACCGTCGAGTTCTTCGATCGCTTCTTGAAGTTCCTCAAGGCCGGCGGCGGCGCATCCACCCCGGCTTGCAAACCCAGAACTTTCTCCTCCTACTCATCAAGAAGAAGAACAACCTTTCTGCCCGATTCTACGATTCGTCCGGCGATGAACTGGACCTTGTGTGTAGCTTGAAGAAGATTATATTGGAAGGACGAGCTACATAGATAGATCTATATTGTAACAAGATCACAGATCGATCGTGGCATGTAATTTTGTAAATGTTCTTGATAGTGGAGACTTGATCCTTACGCTACCGTGGATGTAGGCCGAAGTGCCGAACCACGTAAATCTTTGTGTTCTTTCTTTCTTTCTCTCTTCCCTGCCCTAGCTTTTCAATTTCATTATCGCTTAACCAGTAATTTCTTTAAGTAAATCGTATAAAAAAGTTATGTGTAAGATAACATAATTAGGTTAAGAAAAACGATTCTGCTCCAGCGCATATGGTAATATAGAGATATCACTAGGTAGTTACCCGCGCGTTGCTGCAGGATTGAGGCTTTATCGTAGCGGATATAGTTAAAGGAGGAACAAAATGTTTTTTAATGACCTTGAAAGGTGAATAGAAATATTCAATGCCTATTTGACAGAGGAAGATTGCAGCAAGAATAGAGAAAAATTGCAGTTATAAGACAGGAGGAAAATTGCAATTGTTGAACCGGAGGCAGAAATCAGTAGAGAGGAATCATACTACTCCAAATGACAATACTACTCCAGATGACAATCACGGAAGAGTCCTGACATTTTTCTCCTTTCAGTCAACTGATTTCCAATAATGTTGTTAATTAATGACAACAAAAATTGTCATTCACCTTTTGCATTCTAAATCTTAAAGAATATTTCTGTTCTCCATAATGCTACCCTACATTAAAATTTCCTGTGTTTTCTTGTATGACAAGAGTTAAAATTATATTGCCATGAACACGGTTTTCCTAGGAACCAGATAATCACATCATTGATTTTATAGTATTAGACTACAGTGGTTGCTACAAATCGTAATTCATAATGAGACAAAAGTTTCTGTGAAATGATTTCTTGTCACATAGTATATATTCAGTAAATCCACAGGAAATGAAAAAATTATATCTGTGTGCTCAAAAGCATAGCACCTGACTGGGCTAGCAGAAGGAATTTTTTATTTTTTGTTTTATGCCGTCTTTATATCATCTACACAACAGTAGTTATTTGTAGGAGCAGAGAAACAATTTGGTCAACAATGAACATGGATAAAATGCTACCAAACACCAATATGATGCATAAGGCCACGCCTGCTTCTTTACCCCTTCTTTATTGGTTTTCAAATCTATATGCGATGAAAATATAATTATAATATGAATAAAGTAAATGAAAAGGTCCTAATCAAGCAGCAATTGCAATCCCAGAAATAAAATTCGAAATAAATAAACATAATCAAGGATTTGAAAGAAATAATGCATGCAGGCAACAACAAAAAAGATATATCAGAAAAAAAAACAGTAACATTATTAAAAAAAAAATTGTAGGAGAAGGATGACATGTCACAATTATAGGAGAAGGAGGTCATGTCTTGCCATTGTTTTGGGTGGCATGCAAAGACAATTGCAGAAGGTTTCCAAGCACTTCTTGCCTTTCCTTTTCAAAGATGACTATCCTCTTGAAAAGACTGTTGTGTAAAACAAAATTAAGAGAGATATGGAAGAGGAAGGGGTGAAGAACAAAATTAAGAGAGAAAAGGAGAGTGAAAAACGTGTATATAAAATGAAAGGAATGGAGAGGAGAAGGGAAATCTAAAATATCTTGATGTGGCCTAGGAAGAGTCCAGAGTTAAAAAAATGTCGTCCAAATTTATTTATTTTTTAGATTCTAACTTTACAAAAATAATCTTTGTTTTAAATTAAGTGAGGAAGACATTATGGTGATAATAAGAGAAGAAACGATGGATTACTGTTAAGGATATTACAAAAATAACAATTTACTCTTTGTGTAAACAGACATTTGAGTGATGATACTGAATCGGCCAGTTGAATAATACTCTAATTTTAAAATCTTGTAACTTATTGAGGAATTTTAAGGTTTTAAACTCTTCCATAGTGTCTTACTGTTAAGGATATAATAAAACTGTCAGTTGAATGATTTTTAAACTTATGATACAAATGGTTGAATCCAAAATTTATCGAGTCAAAAAGAAACATCAACCTACACATCAGAGTGTCAAACATTCTGTCCTATGGTGTATTCTATAAGATTAATTCTTACCAAAATGCGCGGTCTAATCTTAAAAAGGAAAAAATTGTAAAGAATTAAAAGAAGAAAGAATCATAGAATTACTTACATGGAAGGCTACCAATAACTCACCCTTTTAAGACTTCTCTACAACTCAGAGTTCTAGATAAAATAATGAACAAATTAATTTAGTTTAAATGAATATATTTTTTAGAAAAATATTTTTTGCTTCGATTATATTCAAAACCAATACCATCATATGAATCCTTGTATGCTAGCTTCTACTTTGTATTTTGGTAAGCATGAAAAAATAATTAATGCCCAGAAAGATGCAAGAACAACAAAGAAGAAACCAAAAATAGTTAGAACAGATGAAGAAAATTAGATGAAAACATAAAATGAACAGTTGAATGATGCAGATACCTTGTTCTTCCATCTTGTTACCATCGAATGGACACTTCCCTCTCATTATCTCAAGCACACAACAATCCCAAAGTTATATATATTCACTATAAAAGTAATTGGTAGATTGACATCCAACCTCTAGTTCTTATAATCTATGAGAAGTTTGAATATCTTGGTCATCTTTATTCAGTATAGACCAGAATCTGAAACCTTGAGTTGGTATTTGAAGTGTTGGAGCATAATAATATTATGTGGCTTCACATCACAGTGCTGCACCCACCCAAGCACTCTTCGTGTAGATATGCAAGCTTTTTTTGCAATGCCTACAACAATCTCAATTCTCTTTCGGCAAATTGGAAAATTGAGAGGAAGCGATGAGAAAGAATCAGGAGGAGGGTGAAGGAAATCTAAAAGTCAGAGTGAAGGAGAGAAGGGTAGAGAAGATTTTTGTAGTCTAAAAACGTGTCCTCCATTAATTTTTTTGTAACGACCCGGGTAAAATTTCCGTGATTTTTACCAAGCTGTTTTTACTTTTACGGTGGTTAATAAATTTTATCGCGGTTAATCAAGAATTTTACCAACCCGAGTCAATTTTTACTATCTTTACTATTATTTTTACTACTCTCAAAATTATAGTTATTATCATTATTATTGTTAAATTCTAATCAAACATTAATTGTAATATTAATATATTATTATTTTGTTATGATAATTATGTTGCAACAATTTACTAATTATAATTTAGAAAGAAAATTTCATCTTTCATTCCCATGGTATTAATAAATTAATCTTTGGTTATTTATTTTGAAATTCTATAAAAGAATAATTGTTAGATTATGTTTATATGTTACAAAGGTTAAGTTAGTGTCAAAACACAAGTTTTGGTGTAGTTTCGATTGATACGACGTAGTTTTGGTGAAACCAAAACATAAAACACAAATCAGGCTGCGTTTTGACCAAGGCTATTGAGTATGGCTTGAGGACGTCCAAAACGACGTCGTTTTGTGTGTCGGCAGGGCACAATTCCTTGCCCGACAACACGTCATTATGTGCCCATTTTCTTCTTTTTTCTTTCTTGTCTTCTTTCTCTTTTCCCATTTTCCTTCACGCCGGCCCCTCCCCCCATCCTTTCTTCCCTGATTTTTTTTCTTTGTCTTCTTTCCTTTTTCTCTTCTTCATTTTTCCCCTCATCTCTTCCGATTCCTCACACCCCTCATACACCCATCTCCTTCCTCCTTCTCCCCTTTTTCCTTCCACCTCCGGCCGATCCGTGACCACCACACACCACCAGCCACCACTCTCTTCTTTCCTTTTTCTTCTTCTTCTCTTCCTCCTCCTCAAATCCACCGCGCCGGCGCCCCTGCAACAAGCCGCCGCCTGCACCCGCCTTCCTCTCCTGTTCGTCGCCTCATCTCAGCCACACGTCGCCGCCCTGTTCCTCTTCCCTCGCCTCCCCAAAACCGCCGTCTCTCTCTCTTCTTCCCCTGCAGCCGTCTTGCGCCGCCACTGCCGCGAGGCGACCTCCTCCTCCTTTCTCCTCATCCTTCCTCCGCCGCACCAGAGCCGCCGTGTCTTCCTTCCTCCTTCACGACCATTGCCTCCGCCCTCTTCGCGTCGCACTGCCGCGACCATCTCCTCCCCATGCCAGCTGCTCGACGCCGCCTCCTCCTCTGCCCCGGCTGCAGCTGCTGGTGAACACGGACAGCCACCTTACCGCCACTTCTCTTCCTCCACCGCCGTTCTGCCTCGCGCCGCCGTGGGGTAAGATGCTGCTGTTGCCGATTTCTTCTCCCCCTTCTCTAAAAGTCTTTTCGGCTTGTGGATTAATCGGGTTGTTTTGTTTGTGGATTTGTGCCTTGGTTATGGATTTGCTCGTTGATCGAGTGTGGGTATGGCGATGGTGGATTTGTGTGTTGGCGTGGACGTTCTGTGGAGTGACGAGCAGTGAACGTTGAGGGTCTCGTGGACTACCGTGAACAGTAACAGAGGACGTTTGGTTGCTGTAGGATGCGTGAACAGTGCTTGGCCGGAATCCGGCGAGGTTCCGGCAGCCTCGGGATTTTTCCGGCGATGTCTCGGGAATTCTCCGGCGAGCCGGAAATGGACTTTGGGTAAAACCCCGGACCCTTGGACTAACCATGTGCATCACTAAACGAACTCGAGCTATATTAACGGACTCGAACAATTAAAACGGCGATTAATTAAGCAATTAATTAAGTTAATTTATAATAACCAATAAATTTATTTTATGCTATGTTTAATTTTTAGAATCATGTTAATATTAGTATTATTCTCCGTTGGGCTAAATGTTCTACCGAGTTAATTCTTAACTTTCTCATCTATATCTAAAATTGAATTTACATTATAAAGGATTACGTATAAATAAATATAATTTTGTAATTATAAACTAAAATGATGATAAATATGAATTTAGTTTATTTATGGTTGTTGTCTTTATAAATATATGTAAATGTATATACATACATACGGTCGTATGAGATTTACTAAGCATACATACATTTTATAACAATTACCTCTTTTAGCGTATATATATA
>JAKUCV010002480.1:5311-82323 GCA_028386065.3 Turnera subulata | reverse complement strand
TTCTGTGTTGGCTTGGGTGTATTTGCGGTTGTATGTATACTGTGGTTTATTTGTTTATCGGTGAGACAGTGGTTGGTCTCACCCCTCACACAGTTCCTGCAGGTTAGGTTTGCATACCGGCGGCTGTGGCGTTACTTCGGACAAGACTCGGATCCAATAGCATGCATTGTGTCTTGCATATAAAATGTTACTGAATGTCTAGAAATGCTTCCGCTGTGCAAATGTTGATGTCCCCACAAGGTGACGTAGTTGTGATTTTGATTGTCTATTTATCTTTTTATTATTATGTGTTCTTGCTTCTGTGATATGTTGGCCACGTGGGGGTACTGTTTACTGTAATTACTGTTAATCGGATAAATTTAGGTCAGGGTGTTTCATTTTTGCTTCACTAATTTATGCCACCTGTATACATCGCATGCATCTAATACATAAAAAGTCAATCGTGGCAAAACAAAAGAACCGTTCAAATCTTACTGAAAAGCGTCCTAACAGTTTAAAGGCATGGTAATAAGGAAATGTATTAATGGAAAAAAAAAGAATTCAAGGTGACGATTCTCTTTTAGTATGTTTATATAGATTGCTAGCTTTCCATCAGGCAAGAACCACCAATATCTCATTCGTGTGCATATTAATTTAATTCTGAGAGTTTCACACCCTAATACTATCAGCATGTAGTGAAGCAGGTAAGAAATTCAGGTGTATGATGAATAAATTTTTCTGTAACAAAAAGAAAAAATAAAATAGAAAGATCTAGATGTAAAAAATGCCGTGTATGATTGATACATGTTTCCCTTGCTTATATTTATATAGAATCTAAAATAAAATAATTCAAGGATAAATTTGTCATATTAAAAATTTTCTAAGGCAAAAGAGTCATATCACTTAAAGCTTTCCTTCTGTGTTTTAGTATATAGTATAATATCATATGAGAGGGATTGGAAATATAACATATTGGAGGAGTTTATTGGTTCTGAGAAAAAGAACAAGGATTGAACAACTTGTAGAAATTGACGTGCCGATCATTCACTCGATCATCTCCTAATTTTTTTTCCTCTGGCAATGAAAGTTTGCATTGAAAATAATCATAAAGAACATGATCCTGGTCAGGACTCACTTTTAATATTAATGGAGCATATATGTAGCATGAATATAAAAAATTCTAACTCTGTGCAGTTAAAAATAAATTTTAATAGTCTTG
The DNA here is from genome assembly GCA_028386065.3 of Turnera subulata. NCBI lineage: Eukaryota > Viridiplantae > Streptophyta > Magnoliopsida > Malpighiales > Passifloraceae > Turnera > Turnera subulata. The sequence continues at coordinate 81,125 of JAKUCV010002480.1, read as the reverse complement.
GATTTTTCTGGTTTGATCACTACTGCGTTCAAATCACAGCTTCCTTTATGTTTAATTTCATCGCATTCCTTACTGCTCCAAAATGAAGGCACGTTTACACTTGTAAAGTCACTGAGCAAACAGAAATATTTCTAGTGAGAAGACTGAGAGATTATTTCCTGCTCGCCATTTAGAGGAATGAAAATAAGTTGAGATGGGGGCACTCTCCTGCTAGATACAAGTAGATATTGCATATGGGCCACCATAGAAGTTGATTGATGAGACAATTATTGTGGAAATTAACTCATTTCTTTTTCTGTATACTTCCCTCCACTGGAAAAATCCCAAGAAGTTCTTTTGTGATTTGCACTGACAGAACAATGGTCATGAAAATCATGATCCTGCTCATAATTAATACCCTCGAATGGCCTTCTATTTTGGATCTCATGGTCTTTCCACTTCTCTTCCCCTTTTCTTTTCAAGTCAAATTTACAGATCAGACTCTGTCACGACTTAGCCCAGAGGTTAAAACTGAAACAAGTATATACTCATGTTACATATTTCAGAAAGAGAAATACCAATTTTATGTATATATATATTCTACCCGTTCAATGAAACTCACGCTCACTATCAAATATTGCCCTGTAATGCTCTCTTGCGGATCAGCTACATTTCCAATAAATGGCCTGACTCTGCGCTGATCAAAGAACAACACCTTATGTACTTTTCAGACTGCAAAATCCAATTTTTTATTTAATTCTTCACATCTATGTTTATGTTCTGCATTCGTTGCATAAGAATCTGAAAATAAAGAGGTCATACTTTTAGATTTCATTGGAGTAGGGTAGGAAAATGAACCAGGGAAAGAACGTTTATATGCTTATAATGGTTTTATCGACATGGCAGAAGCACCAATATGCATATACTGTTATATTGAATGACTTTGACCATCAGGGTATGGCATAAACTTTTCCAGATTGAGAGTAAAAATACAAGTTGCACAGCCTCAGAATTGAAGCTTTAGAAATCGGTTATGAAAATCGTCTTTGTTTATCTCTGTTTGTAACCTTCTTTAATTGAATTAGGACAAGCATCTGTTGTGTTGTGTACCTTTACTGGAGGAAAAGTCCAAACAAGACAGTTAATGTCAGTTTACTTAATCCAGATGATTGCTGATAGTTGGAAAACCGTGAGTATGTGCAACAGAAGGGAAATCGTGAGAATGATGTTTGCAGTTTCTGCACAAGCCAATTGCTTGCATGTTAAAATCTTTCAGGATATCAGATTTATATTGAAAAGTTGAAATTCAGTTTTGACCTGGGGATGTGATAAAAATAGGGACAGTCAACTACTTCTGATATTTAGTAGAAAAATGTTAATAATCCTACAGTGTGCAACAACCCACCCTAAACCAGAAAACTATCTGTGTATTGTAGTGTCTATTACCCATGATCTACCTCTTTGTTTATCCTCCTCCTTTTAAGAGCATGTCCACACACCTAGTTGTCTCTAGCATGTCTAGGGAATCAGGAGGGCAACAGAATTCGTGTGGCTAAGAGTATTTGTCTTGCTCATGTCTATAATCTAAAGGTCAATTAGGGACACATCTTTTTCAACTGATACCCAATGTTCATTTCCAATCTTTAGCTGGTATTATAGTGACTAATCTATGTGTTGTAGGGTATCCTGTTTTCCAAAATCCTGCGGCAACGCGAGGATGTAAGTGGTTAAATGTATACCTTCTAAAATATGGAATTTGTGGCGAAGAAATAGAAGATGTGGTCTACATAGGGCAAAATTTTGTTCATTTATGGAATGGCAGGACCATGTGATACGTCATGACCTATATGTTGTGCAGACCCCATCTAATAATTCTTGGTCAATAAAACTCCAGATATTACTACCCATTTCATATCCTCTGGCCAGCAGATTTCTTACCTTTGATCTTGGAAGTCCACTCAATCTTCAGGGCATATGTTGCACAACAAAGTCAATTGAATTCTTCAAGACTCGAAACTGTTCTTCTGTTTTTACCCAATCATATTCCGCTAAGAATATGCTCCCAAACCAAAAGAATGTATAAACTATTGGAAAACCACTTTCCATTAGTCCAGATTAAAGTATTGGACATTGTATACAACTGATGTCAGAAGTTTTCTCCTCTGCACAGCTTGCTCATCAATTCTGTTAGGCCTATATGAATACAGTGACATGCCACAAGTCACTTGTCTCAGCTGTGTTCCAAATCCACTAGTCTTATTAAATTGAGAATTCGAACTCATGGTCTCAGGCATAAACCTAATGCAGGGGCCACTTTATTTTTGCATCTATATTAGTACCAATAATATCCATCCAGTTCATTTACATTCTTTAGATTGTCTTCTGTCTGCTATTTGCCTATTATTATGCAATTGTAGGGCAGGTTTTTTTTTTTTCCTCTTCTTTTGCTGTCCACAATAGTTATGGACTATTCGGAAGACAGGACCATGTGATGCATTCATGAGCTATGTCTTCAACAGTTCCCTGCGAAATGGCTTTTGGCCACTGACTACTTACGTGTAATAAAGATTATCAGTTCCCACTTCATCCTTATATATACATACCCACTTACTTCGCTCAAAACCACCCAGTTCTCACAACATCCCCAGTGATATCTCTCATTGAGCAACAAACCTGCCACTATTCTTCCTCTCAATTCTCTTATACAAAGTTTCAATTAAGAGATGGCTATTCGTTTGCCTAGTGTTCTTGCCAAGCAAAACCGCAGTAAAGCAGCACCTAAAGGCTTCTTGGTGGTTTATGTTGGAGAGACTGAGAAGAAACGCTTTGTAGTTCCAATTTCATACTTGAATCAACCATCATTTCAAGATTTGCTAAGTAAAGCAGAAGAAGAGTTTGGTTTTGATCATCCAATGGGTGGTCTGACGATTCCCTGCAGAGAAGACATTTTCTTTGATGTCATGTCTGAATTGAGTAGATGCTAGTGAGAAAAAAGAATAGTCTTAGAAAAGAATTTTGTATATTAGAGATGACCAGATTAATGTAAATATTTTACAGAAACGATATTTACAGAAATTTGCACACATTTCTTATTGTTTTCTTCACTGCTAGATTTTCAGTACTACGTAACACTGTAACTGGCCGTAATTGCTATAAGCTCGATTTCCCTGGCAATTGTACTTAATCAAAATGGGTGCATGCGTAGATCCTTCAACTGTGAATCTTATTCTCATGTTTCAAACTTCCCAAATAAAAAAAAAAAAAAACTTATCAAGGGGGAAAAAAGCTTGTAGTAAATTTGAACACTACACATACTCAAGCACTTAACTAGAGATTTTCATTAATAAAAAAGAACTTAACTTGTGATTATCTACTTACAAAAAAATCAACAGGAAAACTCAGTGAAATTGTTTGTACTCTATTATAAGTCTCTTCCATCTTCAGGCAGTCTATTGTATTTTTCTTTATGCAATGTTGGCCATAGGGTATTCCACCCTCCGTACAAGTGCACTCCCCACCAAGCCTTTAGAGTGCCAAGTTGGAAGACAGAACCATGTGATGCCTAAGCTGCTGTGTCTCTCAGGAAGCTCCTACCAGAAGATCTCTTCACCACTTAATCCATAAATACTAAACCAAACCAGTGATTGTGCAAGATTGCGGACTTTTGCTTGAAACAGGTTGGAAGACAGAGCCATGTGATCCTTAAGCTGTTGCCTGTCAGCAAACTCCTACTAAAGACCCTTCAATATTATTGTCAATATGATTGCAAACCATCAATTAAGGATCGGACAAATACCAAACCCTCAGGGTTACTTTGTCTTGCATCCAACAGTATATATTCTTGCAACCAATTTCTGGTTTTCCATAGGCTACCATTTGCAATTGTGGGGCAGGATGGTTTCCAACATATAGGCGTGGATACGCATTGTCCGAGTCACTTATTTGTTGATTAGGTGGAAGACAAGAGCATGTGATAGACCTCATTGGCTATGTTTTCTTTTCTGCAGACCCCAGCAGCAAAACTTGGCCTTCTGTTTGTGATTATAATCTAAAAATTTTCACAACATCCTTTCATCTATATATATCCCCGTTCTAGGCTCACAAACTCATCAGCTCTTCACACTCTACTAGCTTTCCTTTGAGAAACAAGCCTGCTTGCTGAGTTTTCCTTTTTTGTCTGTACACCTTTCTATAGAGATTCATCAACAAATTTAGACACTATGGCTATAAGTTTGCCCCGCGTTCTTGCCAAGCACAGGTCCATTACAGCTACAAGAAAATCTGTACCAAAAGGTTTCCTAGTAGTTTATGTTGGGGAAACTGAGAGAAAGCGATATGTGGTTCCAGTCTCATATTTGAATCAGCCTTCATTTCAAGATTTGCTGAGTAAAGCTGAAGAAGAGTTTGGTTTTGATCATCCAATGGGTGGCTTGACAATTCCTTGTGGAGAAAGTGACTTCCTTGGTGTTGTTTCTGAGTTGAGTAGATAAAGTTCAGGAAATAGGACCATATATAGCAGTCACAGACAAATTTTGTAGGCAAGAATCGCCTTTTGATGTATATAATGTATTGATGTTAAATACTTCAAAATGAGAAATTACAAGTTTACTCCCATACTCAGTAAAGCTTTATTATCCTCTTGTACCACGGAAGTCAAACTTACTGACTAATAATGCTATCCTTGAAAGCAGCAAGATTACCAAGAAATGGTCCACTCTGATAGAAATCGTTAAGAAATTTCTAGACAGCAAAATAACTTGGGAGTTTGGTCTGGGAGACAAATTTGATCATCTGTTGTTGACTAAACTGCACGACAAATCTCTGACGCTTATTTCATTCTTCACATCCGGATTATGTCTTGCTTCATTAGATACGGATCCAAAGATAAAGGGATCATTTGTTCAGATCTCAATAATTTTACAGATAAAGGATTTTATTCTTAACAAGGTTTGGTTTACATGAGAGTTCCATTAATTTTACAGATTTCTATATGCTCCACTGCCAAGTCAACAATGAAGCTTTAGAAATGGATTAGGATGGCTTGTTTCCAGTATCTCTTGAGCTCTCACAAATGATATATCTAATTTGCATTGGAATACAGAAAATCGTCTTCATTCTTTTCTTTCCTGGTAACTATTTTTATCAGAATTTGAGACAAACATATGATTTGCCCGAAGGAAAACTCCACAGTATACAATTATGTTAATTCACTTAGATTCTGATAATTCCTGATTGTTGGAAAACAGTAAGATGTGCCTCAAAAGGAAAACCATGAGAATTATATTTTCAGCTTCTGCACTTTCAGGACAGCAGATTTTATAAATTCATCTCAGGATGCAAATAAATGATATAAATTCATCTCAGGAAGCAAATAAATGATTCTTTTCCTGTTTAACTATGTGTATGCCAGGTTTAACCTGCGGATAAGATGAAATTTCTGAAAAGACATGAATATTACTAGTTTTGTTATAAAATTATAGTGTGGAAGAGATCCAACATATGCCAACTGCTTTGATATCTTGTAAATGTATAGTTATGTTTGTACAGTTCCTACGTCAGCTTGCTCATCAATTCTATTAGTCCGATATGAATACACTTGTCTCAGCTGTGTTCCAATTCCACTAGTCAACTAAATTGAGAATTCAGACTCATGGTCTCAGTCATAAGCCTAATCAGGAGCCACTTATTTTTGCATCTATCAAATACCAGTATATGTCCACTCGGCAGTTCATTTACATTCTTAGGTTGTGCTCTGTCGGCTATTAGACTATTATTATACAATTGTAGGGCAAGCTGTTTTTGTTTGCTTTTTTTTCCTCCTCTTTTCCTGTCCACAATAGTTATGGACTAATCGGAAGACAGGACCATGTGATGATGCATTCATGAGCTATGTCTTCAGCAGTTCCCTTCCAAATGGCTCTTGGGTCATTGCATTATCTGCTGCTTATTGTAATGGATATAATCAATCAAATTGCTTGAACTCTGTTAGCACTCATAAAGCAGTAGCCCTAATCACATATTGAGAGGTAATTGTTGAATATGTGTGACTTTGACACTTTAGAAATTATCTAGAAATGGTCGAGTTTGTTTATTGTTTAAGCTAAAAGTTATGACCACTACTTTGTTACACTGTTAGTGGTTGGTTATTATGTTAGTGGGTTATTAATATGTTAGTGGCCTAATTACTAGGAAAGTGGCTTAGTGGGTTATACTAAACTGTTAGAGTTTATGCTTATAAATATGTAATTTATTGATGGAAGAAAATGGATTTGATTCACCACGGTGGATTTGATTCCTATAGTGGATTATATCCCAGATATGAACTCCATCCTAATATGTCATGTCTTCTCCTCCTCCTCCTCCTTTTTTAAAAAACCAGCAAAGTGGTAGCAGAGTGCTTAATGTTCTTGAGGGACCTGAGAGGTTAGTAAGAAAATACCAAAGCACCTAAAGCACCTAAACACCAACCTAAAGTGTCTGCAGAAAATTTCAAATCAAGCAATCTTCTTATATGAAAATTCATTGGATCAAACAAATGGGCAGTAAAAATGAAGATACATCTACAAGCTGAAGATTGTGGGAAGCCATTGAAGGAGGATTTGAGCTAGAGTTGCAAGAAAATCAAAACAGTGGCACAAATGAAGTGAAGTCCCACAGGAGAACGGCATGAAGATGTACAAGGTAATGTCAATCTTGTTTGCAACAGTTCCTGAAATGAGGATACATCTACAAGTTGAAGATTGTGGGAAGCCATTGAAGGAGATTTGAGCCAGAGTTGCAAGAAATTCAAAACAGTGGCACAAATAAAGTCCTACAAGGAGAACAACATGAAGATGTACAAGGAAAGTTGGCTTAAGAGATATGGGACTACCTACGATGGAGTACCATGAAGATGACAAAGCCAAGTATGTTCAAATTCTGATGTGTAGGGAATTTGAAATTCAGCAATGGCTGAAAATGTCAGGAAGTATGCACACAGACTTGAAGAGATTTTAAACAAAGTGAAGTTGCTTGGTAAAGAAGTGCTTTGACAAGAAAATTCTGGTTACCTTACCAGAAAGGTATGAAGCTAAAATTTTTGGCTAACATGTCAGCTAATGAGGTGGCTCTTTACGAGCTCAAGAACAACGAAGAATGATCAGGCATAAAAAAAACTGGTGAAGGTGTATTGTTTGCTGCTGCTCTTCAAGAAAAAAGGTAAGGATCAAAAGAGAAAATTTTTCAGAAGAATTCTAACAAATTTTTTGAAAGTTTGAAGAGGGATGGTCCATCTTCTAAATGCCGACACGAGGAGAAGGGAGTTCGTAGCAACGACAAATGAATGATGCCAAAATTGTTGAGCTAGGGAAGGAGGAGTTTTTTTGTCTGTGGCAACATCAAAAGCCAACGTTATATGACGAAAGCAACATCAAAGTGAAAAAGGAATGTTGCAATATCAAAGTCAAGGAGGAGAACTCAAGAGGGAATGAAGCAGTATCAAAGTGGAGGAGTGTTGAATATGTGTGACTTTGACACTCTAAAAATTATCTAAAAGTGGTCAAGTCTGTTTATTGTTTAAGCTAAAAATTATGACCACTACTTTGTCACATTGTTAGTGGTTGGTTGTTATGTTAGTGGGTTATTAATACGTTCGAGGCCTAATTACTAGGAAAGTGGCTTAGTAGATTATACTAAGCTGTTAGAATTTATGCTTATAAATATATAATTTATTGATGAAAAAAAATGGATTTGATTCACCACGGTGGACTTGATTCCTTTAGTGGATTATATCCCAGATATGAACTCCATCCTAATATGTCATGTCTTCTCCTCCTCCTCCTCCTTTTTTAAAAAACCAACAGTAATGCTTACAAGAGCTTATTTCAGTCCATACAAGTTCCCTAAGAGTAGTCTGTGAAGAAAGAATTCGCATGATACAGCCATCAGATTCATGTTTCTTTATAAATCGACTAGAGTCGGAACTTCGAATTGAGTTTATATTACCCTGCTTAATTAAACTAACAATATTCCACTGCGCTCCTGCTTCTTGGCCTTTGTTTGAATTCAAGTGTTAGAAATTTAAGCATGTTCAACACATAAACATATATTGCACAGCGGAAGATTAAATTAACAGAAATAGAAAACTTATCTCTTTGTTTGGAGCCCGGATCATCGTTCCTCTGGAATCAATTGGAGTGTCGTTGTTGGTCGGGAGTTAGATCACTAGGATGTTAATCACTAGAAAATAACCCACTAACCACAACCTAGATGCCCTCAAACTTGATGTGAAGATGCTGTGTGTTTTCTGTGTATTTCCGATGAATATAGTTTATATCATGTAGATTTAGGATTTTGACCATTACACAATCAGTCTAATCCTTTAACTTTTTCTTGAGAGTCAGTTTCCTACATGAATTTACTTTGATTCAATTGAAATTTGACAATTGTATATAAATGATCCTGGATCATTTATTACACAATTTGTGGATACTGAATCAACTATCCGATTGATGATTAATTCAAGTAACAAACATCACTAAACTATCTGTATTTTAAGAAAGACATACCTTCTTAAAAGTGATTACACAAAGCACCAAAAATATTTATTATCCACAGTTAAAGCACTTAGCTTTACCTTGTTTCTACACTTTGTGGTTTTTAGAGCACAAAATATCACATTAATCCAACATATTGGATTTTCATGCATTCAAAACTTCACAAATATCACCATAAAAATTCTCAACTTATGAGGTGTAACGATGATATTATTTCTTACAACAGTCAATAATATACTATAACACATTGCATTAAAACAAATAATATCACATAAGTCCACAGAGGATGCCATATCATATATACAAGAATAATTCATACTTTATACAATAAATAAAATAAATAGCTAACATACTTCCAAGCACAAAATCGAAAACCCATTAAAGTGCATCATCATTCATGCTTAAAAGAATAATTAACTATTGCATAATATTCAACAGTATAAAGTAATTTAAACTCCCACTAGGAATAAACACCAAGTTTTCCTTAAGTGAGAGATGGATAATTAACACATAATTATCTAATTTTATTGAGAGCACTTATTTTATTCTAAAGGTCAACACATAGTTGAATTCAAGAATAAAATTAGCTATCAATTTCCATTAAAGAGAACTTATTCTCTGATAGATAATTAATATTTAATTATCTATCATTATTAAATTCACATAATTTTTATTAAAGGAGATAACACATAGTTAAAATCCAAAAATAAAATTTAGTAATTAATAATTTATTAAAGAAACTCATTCTTTAATAAGATGCTTTTGAAATAGATAATTAACACATAATTATACAACACTATCAAAAGTAATTATTTTTCATTTAAGAATAACACACAGTTAATTCTTAAATAAAAATTAGCATTGAAAAAAATTTATTAAGGAATCTCATTCTTTAAAATTATTTTTCATGAATCAGATAATTAACAAATAATTACCTAATATTATTGAAAGCACTTATTTTTATTAAATATTTATACATAGTAAATTCTTAAATAAAACTAGAAATTAATAATTTTAAAAAAAACTTATTCTTCAATAAAATGCGAAGCAGTTATTTTTTCATTTAAGAATAACACATAGTTAAATCTTAAGTAAAAACTAACAATGAAAAATTTATTAAAGAAACTAATTCTTTGAAAATTATTTTTCCATAAATGAGATAATTAAAATTAATTATCTTAAATTTTATTGAAAGCTCTTGATTTTATTTGTCATCTAACACATAGTTAAATTAAAATAAATAAGCAATCAATCATAAATTTAAGAAACGTATTCTTTAATAAAATATTATTTTTTACAAACTAGATAATTAACATATAATTATCCATTATGATTGAATTCATTTTATTTAATGTCTAACAAGTTAGATTAAAATAAAATAACAACCAACCATAAATTTAAAGAAACTTATTCTTTAAAAGTTATTTTATACAAATTAGATAATCAACATATAATTATCTAATACAATTGAATGTATTTAATTTTATTTACCATCTAACACATAATTAGACTAAAATAAAAACGTACTTTCAGTTATAAAAAGAAACACATCCTTTAATTTATTTTGTATAAAATAATTATTATGAATAATAATACACCATCCATACAATAGAACCCATTAGCTTAGGACACTAAGTCCATAGAACATTTAGAAGAGCCCATAAAATTTTTAGCCCAAACAAATTGAACATTTAAAATTTTCAGCCCAAAAATTGGCTCGGTTCCAAATATGGCTCGGGCACAACTAGTATACAAAATACTGCTTGAAATACAGTCCGTATAATAAATACGAATACAAACCCGGTTTGGTTCGGTCAGACCGGTTCAACCAGCTGCCGACACTACACCCTTTTTTTCATTTCCCTTCAGTTTATTTCTTCCATCTCTTTCATTTCTTTTATCTCTCTCTCACAGAACAACCCCCCCCCCCCCCCCCCCCCCCATTGTGCCGCCGCCCGCGGGTGCTGCCAGCCTTGGCCGGAGGAGGGAGAGGCAGCGACCACAACGCACCGGAGAAGACGAGTGGACGGCGCCGCCATCACCTCCCAACGAGCACAGCAGCCTCGAGCGCAGCAGCCACCAAAGCCGCCGCCCCGCTCGATCCGCCGTCGCCCCGCGTCGAGAACCGCTGCGTGACCCACAGAGGGCCGGTCGCCTCGAGGAGAATCGTTCCACTGCCACAGAAGCCGGCCGTGGTGACGAACACCATTAGCGCGACTCACGGAGAGCCACCGTCCGTGTCGTCGGCCGAGGAGCACACACTCCTCTTCTCTCAGTCGTCGCCGCGCGGGAAGATGCTGGCCGCCTGTTGCAGCAACAAAAACCACTGGGAATGGCGCAGCCGCCACCCATCGAGAGGAGCGCAGCCGCAAAGAGCAGCGACACACGCTACTGACGAGGGCTGCTCTGCCTCCTTCGTCCCGATCTTCAACCACTGCCGCCGGAAGTGGAGGGTATGAGCGCGACCAACGTCAGCCCTTAACGCCCACTACCGCCATCTGCAACAGTGAAGCACGAGCACAAAGCCCTGCCGCCGCACACCGTCGGAAGAGGAGGATATGGGCGCGGCAAACGTAGCCCTCAACGCCCACAGCCGCCAAGACCGTCGCAGCCGGCCAGAGGTTAGGGCACTGGTTTATTCATTCAATCAATTTTACATTTGCAATTTATTGTTTTATGTCAATCAATAATCCGTTTCCGGGTATGTGATTCTTGCTCAATTAATTTGTTTTCATATGTTTGTTCATTGTTTCACAGAGAATTAATCAACTCAATTTTGCACGAATAATTAGAGCTTATGCATAAACTGATCATTGTGATTATATTGACAGAATTGATTCTTCATGCATATTGATTGATTGTGGTATTAATATGCATTAATTGATTGAATTAAATAGGCATCAAGGCATAACATCCGTTTCCAGAGGAAGCAATTTATTCCACTTGTCTGATTTTAATGTTTACACAAGACAAAGCATCAAACTGGGAATAAAAACTCTGCTGCGCCACCAATTTTAGAAATTTAAGCATGCTCAACACATAAACATATATTGCACAGCGGAAGATTAAATTAACAGAAATAGAAAACTTATCTCTTTGTTTGGAGCCCGGATCATCGTTCCTCTGGAATCAATTGGAGTGTCGTTGTTGGTCGGGAGTTAGATCACTAGGATGTTAATCACTAAAAAATAACCCACTAACCACAACCTAGATGCCCTCAAACTTGATGTGAAGATGCTGTGTGTTTTCTGTGTATTTGCTTGTATGTTGAGGAGCTGCTTCATCCTTGACTTTTATAGCACTAATTCTGATTAGATTAATGTCCATTATGATTAGTGGTTCATCCATCATGACATTAGTGGGTGGATTATAGTGTCCATTAGTTGGTGGATTAGTGGATGATACATATCTTATCTTCCACCAAAATCATCTTATCTTCCACCATTATCATCATCAAGACTGAGAGAAGTTCTCAAACACTGGAAATTAGACTCATCACTCTGCTATTTTATTGCTTTCTCTGGTGATTAAAATCTTTTACCCATTTGTTCCATTGTATCTGTAAAATCTAGTGGTACCAAAGTCCTTATTGGCAGAAGTTTACTTGATGTCTTAAAGTCCTAGACATTATTTGGTCAAATTTTGCGTGATCAGCTCATCTTTTGTTTTGACGTACTTCTCTGGTGAAAATGCTTGCTGATAAGGACAAAAACAATCTTCCGAAATGATGTAGATCCTTCCTTTTCTTTGCGTGTGTTTCTTCTCAAATCTGCTTTGATTAAGTAGATGCCGCAATTATGTCCCATATCCTAGAGTCAGCATGGCTGATATTCTCTTGGACAGGCGCCTAACCTAGAAGTTCTCTTGACATCGCATTTCTATCAGGATTGGATATTTGTTATCCATTGGTTTTCTTTGCTCCACAAGTATAAATAAATGTACTCCTCCGTAAGCTATCATTTGCACTTGTGGGGGAGGATGGTTTCCAACATGTAGACCCGGTGAAAAGCTTGTATTTGTTGATTTCTTGGACGACAGGGCCATGTGATACCTTGTGGTGCAATATCTTTCTGCAGACACAGCCAAATGACTCTTGATTCTAAAAGATCTCCAACATACCATTTCATCTATATATATCTCCCATATGCTTAGCTTACCACTCACCAAGTGCTTTTGCATCCAACTTTCCCTTGAGCAGCAAAGCCTTTAAAATTCTCTCCTCCTTGAAAAGAGATATCAACAAGATCCCCAATGGCTATCCGTTTTGCCTAGTGTTCTTGCCAAGCAAAGTCTTAAATGGTCTATTTCAGCCACAAGCAAATCGGTACCGAAAGGCTTCTTGGTAGTCTATGTTGGGGAAACAGGGAGGAAGCGGTATGTGGTTCCTGTATCATACCTGAACCACCCAACATTTCAAGATTTGCTCAGTAAAGCTGAAGAGGAATTTGGTTACGAATCATCCTATGGGTGGCTTGACACTTCCCTGCAGAGAAGAAGCATTCCTTGATGTTTTGTCTTATTTGAGTAGATCATAGTAAAGTCAACGCTGAACTACTCTCCAAGAACAATTTTGTAGGGGAATGATTTCCAATTGTTTGTAAATACTCAGTGCATAGTTGAAATGAGAAACACTTCAAATTACAAAAAATTACTCTTCTACTATATGGCTTTAAACATATTTCCTATGCTCTTACCCACTCTGTCAATGCCGTTATATAGCTTTATTTATTGATCTGTTGCAGAGGAACTAATGCTTAAATTTATATACTACCTTATCGAGAAATCAACTGATACATTGTTTTGAATTACTTTTCCACTCTCGCCTTTCTTGAACGGTGTCGTTAAGTTTCTGTCATCTGCTATACGTTCTGCAGAGCTGTTATTTTTTTTTATCAGGTTCTGTAAAGTATTAAAAGAAATTTAGCCAAGGGTTTCTACATGGATAATTGGCTGTATGCTGAACCCATGTAAGTATACATCAACAAAAAAAAATATATATTCCATCTCCATGTAGTCTTTTGTATGTTTCCCTTATGGGATGCTGGCCACAGTGTATTCCAATTTCCAGCCTCTGTACAACTTCAACACCAATAGGCATTGACTGTTGAGTTGGAAGACAGAACCATGTTATCCTTAAGCTGCTGTGCCTTTCAACAAACTCCTACCAGAAGATCTCATCCATATTTTCAAGAATTTCCACTTAATCCATAAATATAAGAGCAAAGCAGTCAATGCCAAATTGTGGACTTTTGGCTGAAAACACTTAGGAAGACAGAACCATGTGATCGTTAAGCTATATGTCTCTAAGAAAACTCCTACCAGATAAGAAAATTGTCTTGGGCAAATACCAAACCCCTAGGTTTACTTTGTCTTGCATGTGTGATGTCCACATTGATATCCAGCAGTATTGTTGCAACCTATTTCTGTGAGTCACTTATTTGTTGATTAGGTGGAAGACAAGGGCATGTAATACACCTCATCAGCTAGCTTGTTTTCCTTTTTGCAGACCCCAGCAACCACTTGTGATAGACCTGTATTGTGTGATTCTAGTTAAAGGATTTTCACAACCCTTTCACCTATTTATATCCCTTTCTTAGCTCGCAAATTCATCAGTTCTTCACACTCTACTAGCTTTCCTTTGAACAACAAGCATGCTAAGTGCTTCCTCTTAAAGAGATTAGGGCACAGGTATATTTAGTATAACAGAAGGCACAACAAAATCGTGGTGGCCTGGTCTCTATATATTGCTCAACTAGTTACAGGAGCGTGAAATACATATCGTGCAGGATTCTTATCACTAACACTAAGATATACATGACTATACTAAGGACTCTTTGGTCTGGTCTTTATCTTTTGCTAACACTCCCCCGCAAATGAAACCGGGGGTACAACAAAGGTTGAGTTTGGAACAAAGAAACAGAAACCGTTTGGTGGCCAAAGGTTTGGTTAAGATGTCTGCGAGTTGGTCTTCCCCACAAATGAACTCCACCTGCAACTGCCCTTTGCTAACTTGCTCACGGACAAAGTGATAGTCTAGCGCTACATGCTTCGTCCTTGTATGTTGAATGGGATTCTGACTAAGATACGTAGCACCCAGGTTATCTGTCCAAAGAACTGGAGGACAATGCACGATCCCAAGCTCTTGCAGCAGAGATCGTATCCATAGCGTTTCAGCACTTCCGTCAGCAATAGCTTTGTATTCAGCTTCAGTAGAGGACCTGGCCACTGTTCGTTGTTTGCGAAAGGCCCAAGAAACCAAGTTTCGGCCAATATAAACCAAGTAGCCTGCGGTGGAGCGCCGATCATCAACATTCCCTCCCCAATCAGCATCAGTGAAGATTTGCAAATTGGAAGTGGTAGAGGAATACAGTTGCAGGCCTTGATGCATGGCGTGCTTGAGATAGCGCAGGATTCTTTTCACTGCTTTGTAATGGTCATCAGTCGGATTCTGCATGAATTGACTAACCTTCCCAACAGCATAAACAATGTCGGGCCGTGTTAAGGCTAGATAATGGAGCGAACCCACCAGTTGTCGATACTTGGTTGGATCCGCGAAAGGTTGCCCCCCCGTTTTTTGCAATTTGCTGGAAGTGGAGGCGGGGGTTTGTATAGGCTTGCACTCAGTCATTCCAGCCTTTGCCAATAGGTCTTTGACATACTTGGTTTGAGTAAGCAGAACACCATGATCATTGTAAGTGGCTTCGACTCCCAGAAAGAAGTGAAGGCGACCTAGGTTCCGAATAGAGAACTCCTGGCCAAGACACTGAATAATATTGTCAACAAACACCTTGTTATTACCAGTGAACAAAATATCATCCACATATATAAGAGCATAAGCAGTTACAGCCCCATGACGATAGATCAACAAGGAGGGATCAGCTTTGGAAATCAAGAAACCAGCAGTTTGAAGATAATCACTTAGTCGCTTATACCAAGCCCGTGGGGCTTGTTTTAGGCCATACAACGAACGGTTAAGCTTACACACATGATGAGGAAAGTCTTTGGATAGGAAACCCTGTGGTTGGGTCATGTACACTGCCTCATCCAGATTACCATGAAGAAAAGCATTCCGTACATCCAATTGATGAACAAACCAGTGATGAGAAACGGCATGTCCAAGCACAACCCGAATAGTAGTAGATTTGATAACAGGACTAAATACTTCGGTGTAATCAACTCCTGCTCGCTGATGAAAACCTTTTGCCACCAGCCGAGCTTTGCAACGCTCGAGTTCACCATTAGCTTTGCGTTTAACCCTGTACACCCATTTATTTCCAACCAAATTCATGGAGTCCCGATAGGGGACTAGAGTCCAAGTGTTATTCCGAATCAGTGCATTAACTTCCTCCAGCATTGCATCTCGCCATACCTTTTGTTTAGAGGCTTGAGTGTAGGAAGTGGGTTCTATAACTACAGGCTCTTGCTTGTGGGTGAGATAGTTAGATGGAGAAAAACGAAGAGGTGGCTGAGGATTAGAGCGAAGAGTCATCTTGCGTGGTGGTATTGGAAGAGGAGAAGTTGTCGGTGATAAAGCAAGGGATGGACTCAGGCCAGGCGTAGTATTGGATAAGTCTCTTCTTGTGATAATCCTGGAACTTGGAGCAGGGGTGGTAGTGGGAGATAAAAGTGGCTGAGGTTGGGATGAGGAGACAGAGGGTGGTGGAGTGGAACTAGGACATGTATTTGGACTAGAGGGTGTGGGTGAGCGCAGGTTAGGAGTAGAAGGTGGTGATGAAGTAGAAGTCTGCTGCTGAAGCTGCCTATCCGGGAAGAAGACCGAGAGTGGGACCGACACCCAAGTATCCGACCGTGTTGGAGTAGACTTAGGCACTGAGTTGAGTGTTTTGAAAGGATGTATATGCTCTAGAAACTTGACATGACGTGCAATGTAAAGTCTTTTGGTGGTATAATCTAGACACCGATAACCATGATGCATAGGACTGTACCCTAGAAAAATGCAAGGTGTCGACCGAAAACTAAATTTGTTTTTGTTATATGGACGTAAGTAGGGGTAGCATAAACACCCAAAAACTCGCAAAAAGTTGTAATCAGGCTGGTGTTGATAAACAAGCTAATATGGTGTTTTGTTTTGAAGAACCTTGGTTGGCATACGATTAATCAAAAAAACGGCTGTATCAAAAATAAAATTCCAATACTGAAAGGGCACGTGTGCCGTGGCCATTAAGGTGAGACCAGTTTCCACGATGTGCCGATGACGCCTCTCTATTGAGCCATTTTGCTCATGTGTATGTGGGCACATAACTCTGTGTTTAATGCCAACTGTTTGGAAAAATTTACTGAGTGTGCGATACTCACCACCCCAATCCGTTTGGACAGACTTAATCTTGGTTTGAAATTGTCGTTCGACAAGTCATTGGAAAAGCTGAAAACATTCATACACTTCGGACTTGCGTTTGAGGGGATAAAACCAGAGAAACTTACTATAATCATCTAGAAAAATAACATAGTATCTGAAACCATCAACACTTTAATGAGGGGAAGGTCCCCAAACATCACTGAAAATTAAATCAAGAGGTCCTTTGGAATGATGAAAACTAGGATGTAAATGCAATCTGGATGATTTGCCTAAAGGACAAGCAAGACACGACTGTGAAGAAACTGAAGAAGACACTAAAGGAAATTGTAGAGTTTGGAGAACTTGTTGCTGGACTTGGCGATGAGGGTGCCCTAACCGTTGATGCCACAGCTCACGATCAACCCGGACAGCAGACAAAACAGTAGGAGACAAAGAGGGAGAGATAGGTCCGGGGGTGAAAACATAAAGGCCGTTGTTACTCTTGCCTGTGAGAATTGTTTTCCAACTGGCCTGATCCTTTACCAAGAAAAAAGTGAGGTGAAATTCAAAAAACACATTGTTATCACGGCTGAACTGTTGGACAGAGAGCAATGATTTGGTAATAGTAGGGACATGTAAAACATTATGTATAGCTAAAGGACGAGTTAAGCTGGGTATAGAAGATGTACCAATTCCAGTTATGGGGAGTTCCTGCCCACTGCCAACTTGCACTGAATCCTGACCAGGATATTCAGAGTAGTTGTGCAAGCTGTACTGATCCGGAGTAACATGATGGCTAGCCCCTGTATCAGGATACCAAGGATAAGGAGAGAAATGTGGAGAGACAGTGTTTACCATTGGAGCAGTAGAATTCCGCTGATAACACACCGAGGCAGTGTGACCCCATTTGTTGCAAATCTGGCAGTGAGGACGATTGCCCTCAGTCCCCCGATTGTTGTTTCCATAAGGCTGACGCGGGGGATTTTTGTTTTGCCCTCCCCGGCCCCTCCGCCCACGGCCACGAGAAGAGGGAAAATTGGGCTGAGAAAAATTTGGCTGCTGGCGTTGAACAACATGGGCAGTTGGTGTCGGGAGCAGAGGGGCAGAGGAATCCTTTTGGTGCTCACCTGTGGAATGAGAATCAAGAGACAAAGTTTTCAGAGGATCATGATGAAGAAATTCATAGTTCATGAGCACGCCCTGCAATTCAGAAAAGGAAAAGGGCTGAGGGCGAGCAGTGACAGTGGTGGCAAAAGTCTTAAGATCAGGCTGTAAGCCACGAACAATATTAATTTGGAAATCAACCGCTGCAATCGGCTGACCGAAGGCTGCAAGCTCATCGGACAACCTCTTGGCGCGATTCATATATTGTAGAACAGGTTCATCCGGATGTTGAGTTATTTGCTGAAGAGCATTATGTATTGCCATACGCCGAGTGTGATTGGGAGAGGCCAAAGCAGATTCAAGAGCCTCCCAGGCTTCACGAGATGTTCGCTTCCCAACCACAGTTGGAAAGACCTCTATCGAGATGGAGGAATTGATGCTACTCAAAATCGCCTGGTCTTGCTGATACCAGCGATCAAAAGCAGGATTGGCTTGAGCCGTGCCATCTGCAGCCGTGAGAAAAGCCGGAGGAGCAGGAAACACACCCTAACACACCTTGACCAGCAAGATAGGGCTCAATCTGTGCCCGCCAAAATACATAATTGGTGGGTGTTAGTTGAATAGAGACAAAATGATGTGAATTGGCCAAGGGTTGAATAGATGGGGCAACATTAACTGCCTGACTAGCAGTAGCAGAAGAAGAAGAAGAAGAGGACATGGAGGAGGAGGAGGCAGATAGGGTGGACATATTGTAGCAAAGAAAAGAGAAGAGAAGCGGTTAAGCAATTGTGGCTCCGCTACCATAAAGAGATTAGGGCACAGGTATATTTAGTATAACAGAAGGCACAACAAAATCGTGGTGGCCTGGTCTCTATATATTGCTCAACTAGTTACAGGAGCATGAAATACATATCATGCAGGATTCTTATCACTAACACTAAGATATACATGACTATACTAAGGACTCTTTGGTCTGGTCTTTATCTTTTGCTAACACCTCTTGACTCTCTCTTCCATAGAGATTCATCAACAACAAAGACACTATGGCTATACGTTTGCCTGATGTTCCTTGCAAGCAAAGGTCTATTTCAGCTACAAGCAAATCTGTGCCCAGAGGTTTCCTTGTAGTTTACGTTGGGAAACCGGGAGAAAGCGATATGTGGTTCCAGTGTCATACTTGAATCAGCCTTCATTCCAAGATTTGCTCAGTAAAGCTGAAGAAGAATTTGGTTTTGATCATCCAATGGGTGGTTTGACAATTCCGTGTGGAGAGAATGATTTCCTGGGTGTCGTTTCTGAGTTAAGTAGATAAAATTCAAGATATAGTAGTCATACAAAAATTTTGTATGCAAGAATTGCCTGTTGATGTATATACTCATGTTACATATTTCAGAAAGAGAAATACCAATTTTATTCCCATATTTGAAACGCTTTGTGAAACCTTATATATTCTTCCTGTAACATGAAACTCACGCTTGTTGGCGTGAGTTATGGCACAAATTATGGTTTGTAAATATAATTTAGGAGTGATTGTAGGAATTAGATTAATTAGTGAGAGATTAGAGTAATTGAGAGTAATTAGAGAGATTGTGAGTGATTGTGAATATTTTCCTTGTATAGTATCTACTTTGTACTATAAATACAGCCTCCTTGTGAGATGAATAACATATCCTTAAACCCATCTATCTTGTTTGAGTTGGTAGCGGAGCAGGTTCTCTGTCTATTTTGTTATTCTCTTCTTATTGCTTCCCTAGTTTCTCAATAACATGAGTGAGTTACCTCCTAGTTCAGGAACTATTATCCCTACCACAAAAATACCTGTGATGTCTCACACACATGCAACAAGCCTTGTACCAGAACCTGTTGCAATACCCTATGGTGTGAAACTCAATGGTTCAAATTACTCCCTTTGGTCACAAGTTGTTGAGACTTTTGTGGCTGGTCGTGGCAAGTTGGGTTACTTAACTGGAAAAATTAAGGAGCCCTCCATTGAAGATGCTTCATATGAGAAATGGAGTATGGAGAATGCTACTGTTAAAGGTTGGCTTGTCGGTGCCATGGAACCCGATGTGATGAATCTATTTGTTCGCCTCCCCACGGCGAAATGTATTTGGGATACAGTATCCCAAACTTATTTTGAAGGGGCAGATAGATCTGTTATATATGATCTTTCTCGCCAGGCTATGCGCATGAGGCAAGATGGAAAATCAGTTTCTACATATTATGCTGAATTACGCACAATATGGCAAGAACTAGATTTTCGTAAACCAATTTCATTCACTCAACCTGATATTATATCTGCTCGTCAGAAAGAAATTGATGAAGAACGTGTTTATATTTTTTTGGCGGGTTTGGATGATGTTTATGATAATGTTCGTAGTGATATTCTTCGTTCTGAACCATTCCCAAAACCAGATGTTGCATTTGCTGCAGTTCGGAAAGAGGAACAACGAAGGAGTACAATGCTGCACAACCATTCCGCCGAATCTGCTGTGGCTATGGCATCCAAGAGCTTTTTGCCTCACAATCGTGCCACTAATTCAAAGCCCCGTAGTAGTTACAATGGTGGTTGCTCTCACTGTGGTAATCCTAAACACTCTCTTGAAAATTGTTTCAAATTGAATGGCTATCCAGATTGGTGGGACAGTTTCAATGAAAAGAAATCTCGCGAACGAAGAAATAGGCAAGATGGTGACAAGAGAGAGGGTAAGGTTGCAATTATGTCATCCACAACTACCAATGATATTCCATCTGGTGCTACTTCTGGTGCCAATTCCGAAGTTCCATCAGGTAATATTGGATCTGTTCTTATTTCTGATTCTATCAAAGACACTGGTTGGGTGATTGATTCAGGAGCCACTGATCATATGACATTTGACTCATCACTTTTGTCCACCAAGATTGCACCTCGACGTTTACAAGTGTCTAATGCTAATGGGGTACCTTCTCCGGTTATGAGTGCTGGAACAGTTATATTGACACCATCTTTATCGTTGGAGCATACATTATATGTTCCTTCACTTTCAAATAACCTCCTCTCCGTATCTCAAGTTACTGAACAATTAAATTGTCTTGTATTAATGTATCCTCAATTTTGCCTATTTCAGGATCTCAACAGCAAGGAGATTATTGGGCGTGGTACTAAGAGAGGGGGGTTGTATTATGTAGATGAAGTTTGTTCAGGCACTGCTCTGTCCTCTCGAGGTTCTTCTGGTTCTAAAGGGAATCAAATCTGGACGTGGCATCGTCGACTTGGTCATGCTTCTTTTGGCTACATAAAACACTTATTTCCTTCCTTCTTTTCAGATTGCACTCCTGCTGATTTTCATTGTGATGTTTGTGTTTTGGCGAAGAGCCATCGTGCTACTTACTCTTTGAGTACGAATAAAGTGATTGAACCATTTGCTTTAGTTCATTCTGATGTGTGGGGTCCTGCTCCTGTGTTGACAGCAAATGGATATCGTTGGTTTGTTATATTTGTTGATGATTTCAGTCGTATGACTTGGCTTTATTTGATGAAACATAAAAGTGATGTTTTTCAATGCTTCCGCTCATTTCATCAATTGATAAAGACACAATTTTCTGCCACGATGAAAGTTTTAAGGTCTGATAATGGTGGTGAGTTTGTCAACCATGTCTTCAAAACTTATCTCCAGGATCAGGGTATTATCCATGAGGCAACTTGCCCATTTACACCTCAACAGAATGGTGTGGCCGAACAAAAGAATCGCCATATACTCGAGATCACACGTGCTTGTCTTATTGATGCACACATGAAGCCAAATGCTTGGGGAGATGCTATTGTTTATGCTGTGTATCTAATGAATCGTATGCCTAGTAGTGTTCTTCAGTTCAAAACACCTTTGGAGACATTATCATCAACAGTGACGATGACCTCAAGTTTACACTTACCGCCACGAGTATTTGGGTGTGTTGTCTTTGTTCATCTTCCTAAACATCAGCGTACCAAGCTTGATCCCTGTGCCCTTAAGTGTGTATTCATGGGGTATTTGCCACATCAAAAGGGATACAAGTGTTATCATCCTCCAACGAAGTGCTCCTATGTTACTATAGATGTGACTTTCTTGGAAACAGAAATGTATCATTCTCCCCACGAAGCCAATTCTTCTCTTCAGGGGGAGATGACAGTTGAAGAGCCGAATTGGATGTTCATGCTTCCAGATAGGATGAATGATGATTCTACAAATTTGGGCATACTACCAGAAGCATGCATACTACCAGAAGCATGTGATGAAGAACCCCTCTCTCCATCAACAGTACCTACCAATTTTTCTTCCTTCGCTAATGAGCCTGAGGTATGTATTCAATTAAAAGATAATACTGACAATTTAATTGTTGACAATACCCCAGCAATTTCTAGTGATGATAACAGGTTTCAACTACCTCCTCGGAGTAATCGAGGAAAACCACCAGAGAGATATTCACCTGATAATTCCAGACCTATGAAGTATCCAAACTTCTCATATATTCTTGGCAAGGCAGACTTAATTGAGAGGAAATGATCAACAGAGGTGACAACATCAGAAATTCGGTACTTGATGTAGACTTACACTTCCCACGGTTGAAGGCTGGAGGGGTAAGGCATGCCTGGATCTTTAGACGACGTTATCTGTAGAATGACGGGCATGCCATGCCCCACACCTGAGACGTAGATCACCTGTAGACTCTAGGGGCACGGATTGATGAACACTTGAATATTGCACTGTAATGTTGCACTGTAACCGCGTTTTTGGTCCTATTTGAGTACGCTCACTATCAATATTGCACTGTAATGCTCTCTTGGGGATCAGCTACAATACCAATAACTCCATATGTACTTTTCAGACTGCAAAATCCAATTTGTTCTGGGAAACTAATTCCACGGTGTGTTCTAGGCCTACCAGTGTGATGCTTATTTATTTCTTAACATCCATGTTTTATGTCCTGCATTCGTTACATAAGAATCTGAAAATAAAAAGGTCATACGTGCAGATTTCAATGGAGCGCGGTAGGAAAATGAACCAAGGAAAGAAGCACTAATATACATATACTGTTTTTTTTTAATCAGAAATATACATATACTATCATACATGAATGACTTTGAGCATCAGGCTATGGCATAAACTTTTGCAGCTTGAGAGTAAAAATACAACTAGCTGCACAGCCTCAGAAAATTGAAGCTTTGTTTGTAACTTTCTTTAACTGAATTTAGGACAAGCATCTGCTGGGTTGTGTCTCTTTACTGAAGCTAAAATCCAAACTAGACAATTGATGTCAGTTTACTTAATCCAGATGACTCCTGATAGTTAGAAAACCATGAGCATGTGCAACAGAAGGGAAATGCTGAGAATGATATTTGCAGTTTCTGCACAAGCCGATTACTTGCATGTTAAATTCTTTCAGGATATCGGATTTTATTGAATATTGGATATTCATTTTTGACTGTTTTGCTATGCAATCCAAGATGAGATCCTAAGTCAACTACTTCAGATATTTTGTAGAAAAATGTTTATAATCCTACAGTGCCGACTCTGTATATTACAGTGTACCACATCCCACCCCAAACCAGAAACTGTTATTGACAGAATGATAACATGCCATGCTCTACCTCTTTGTTGATTCATCCTTCTTGTAAGAGCATGTCCACACCTAATTGTCTCTAGCGTGTCTAGGGAATCAAGAGAGCAACAGAATTCGTGTGGCTAAGAGTACTTGTGTTGCTCATGTCTACAATCTAAATGTCAACTAGGGACACATCTTTTTCAACTGATATCCAATGTTCATTTCCAATCTTTAGCTGGTATTATATATAGTGACTTATCTATGTGCTGTAGGGTATCGTGTTTTCCAAAATCCAGTGGCAAAGCGAGGATGTAAGTGGCTTAAATGTATACCTTCTAAAATATGGAATTTGTGGCCCAAGAAATAAATGCTGAGGTCTACATAGGGCAGAGAATTGTTCATTTATGGAGTGGCAGGACCATGTGATATGTAATGGCCTATGTCTTGTGCACTGCAGACCCCTTCTAATAATTCTTGGTTACTAAAAATCTAGATATTAGGAGCCATTTCATTCTATATATATTCAAGTACTCAAGTGACAAACAGCACAAATCCAAATCTTCACATTACCTCTAACCAAAACCCACTTCAGTGTTTATCACAATCTTCTGCCAAAAAGAACAGTGCAAGAAAGAGCATGGCTATTCGTTTGCCTAGTGTTCTTGCCAAGCAAAATCGCAGTAAAGCAGTACCGAAAGGATTCTTGGTTGTTTATGTTGGAGAGACTGAGAAGAAGCGTTTTGTAGTTCCAGTTTCATACTTGAATCAACCATCATTTCAAGATTTGCTTAGTAAAGCAGAAGAAGAGTTTGGCTTTGAACATCCAATGGGTGGTCTGACGATTCCCTGCAGAGAAGACATTTTCTTTGAAGTTATGTCTGAATTGAGTAGATCATAAGGGAAAAGGAAAAAGAATAGTAGTAGAAAAGAATTTTGTATACTAGAGATGACCAGATTAATGCAAATATTTTACAGAAATGATATTTACAGAAATTTGCACACATTTCTTGTTTTCTTCCCTGCTAGCTTTATACTCAAATGATCAGTCATTCTTTACAGGCGCTAGATTTCCCTGCCAATTAGACTTAATCTAAATGGGTCAATGTATAGATCTTTCACCTTTCAACCTTATTCTCATGTTTCAAACTTCAAAAAAGAAAGAAAAAAACTTATCAACGGGAAAATTTGCCTGTTGCCTATATGCTTATGATTTCTCTCATGTAGGAAATGAGTTATTGCAATATCTCCTTATTATAATGGATAAAATCGATGAAATTGAAAGAACTTTGTAGATTACAATCTAATTATAGAACAGCTGGTGGTCATGCTCATACAGAAGATATAAGCAGGCTTTAGACTGTTAGCATTCATCAGCTATGGAGGGTAAGGCTTAAAAGAGGTTCTCACTCTCAATCTAGACCCCGAAAATTTCTCATAACAATCTGCCATTGGTGATTAAAAGCTTTCAATCTTTTCTCCATTGCCTTAAATTCATCCACAATGCCTATGGACGGACATTGTAGTCAACGATATGTTCAGTGATTGTCACCAACAGTACTGTTGCTAAGCAAGCATTAACTGCTTATCATTCTGATGAATGACAACTTATTAAGTAGATTTGAAGGAAAAAATTGTAAGAAGGGTGTATTTGAGAAAGGCTTGTGTTGGTATTTAATTATGCAAAGAAAGAAAATAATAAGGACTTGCAAAAAACAGAGGAAAACAGAGGAGAGGAGCAACACTTATTTCAATTCAGGAAAGCATACACTACATTTTGCATTACATGACATATTTATACAAGTACATCACCAACTTAGTTTTTTGTCTTTTTCTAACACAACCACAACTTTATACATAATATCTAGATATTTTTTTAGATTTTTCTAGATAACTATCATTAATATCTAGATATTTTATTAGATTATTCTAGATAACTATCATTAATATCTAGATATTTTCTTAGATTATTCTAGATAATTATATAAAGTATCATGATATTTTGGTCTTTGGTTAGACCATTCTAGAATACTACAAAATATCATGATCTTTTACAAGATTTTTTGTAGCAAGTAATCATGCTTCAACACTCCTCCTTGATTTCTTGCTGCAAATTCCCAAAGCATCTCTGAGCTTCTCAAATCTTTCTTTGGGCAATGCTTTTGTCAAAATATCAGCTAGATTATTTTCAGAATTGCAATGGACAAGACTAACTTCATTGGCTTGTTGCACTTCCCTGATGAAGTGAAACTTGATCTTCATATGCTTCGTCCTGTCATGAAACACTGGATTTTTGGATATTGCTATTGCAGATTGTCCACCATAATCTCGGTAGCTTCTTCTTGATCTTCTTTGAGATCATGCAACATTTTTCTCAACCAAATTGCTTGGTTGACAGCACCAGCAGCTGCTACATATTCTGCTTCTGCAGTGGACTGAGCAACAATGTCTTGTTTCCTAGAATTCCAAGAGAAAACAGCAGTACCAAGGGTGAACAGATACCCTGATGTGCTTTTCATATCGTCTTGAGAACCAGCCCAGTCGCTATCAGAAAATCCATGAAGCTTGATTTCTTGTTTCTGCTGAAACCAAACACCAAAATCAACAGTGCCTTTGATATATCTTAGCACTCGTTTTGCTGTCTTGAAATGTAACTCACTAGGAGCATGCATGAATCTAGAAAGTAAACTAGCAGCAAACATAATATCTAGCCGGGTTGCTGTGAGGTATAGGAGGCAGCCTATCAAACTTCTGTACTGAGAAGCATCGCCTTTTTCAAAACAATCTTCCTTGCTTAACTTCTCATTCAAAGCCAAAGGTGTACTGACTGGCTTGCAATCAAGCATCTTGAATTTCTTTAGAATCTCCAAAGCATACTTCCTCTGGCTTATGAAGACTCCTCCTTCGGTTTGACATATTTCCATGCCAAGAAAATATGCCATTTCTCCCAAATCAGTCATCTCAAACACTTTGCTCTTCTCCATTTTGAATTGCTTCACAAGCTTTGGATTATTTCCCGTGACTAACAAGTCATCCACATATAAGGACACAACCAACAAATCTGACTTTGTTGATTTCACATAGAGAGTGGCTTCATTTTTGCTCCATTGAAAGTCAAGTTGGATTAGATACTCATCTATCCTTGTATACCAGGCTCTAGGAGCTTGTTTCAGGCCATATAGAGCCTTTTTCAAGAGGTAAACTTTCTCTTCACTGCCTTTGATAACGAAACCTTGAGGCTGCTCAACATAAATCTCTTCATCAAGAAATCCATTAAGAAAGGCTGATTTTATGTCTAATTGGAAGATTTTCCAGCCTTTTTGGGCAGCCAAGGCTAGCAAAAGCCTAATTGTATCATGCCTTGCCACTGGAGCAAATGTTTCAGTAAAGTCTACTCCAAACTGTTGAGAGTAGCCCTTCACGACCAACCTATCCTTCAGCTTATTCACAGAACCATCTGCATTCAACTTGGTTCTATAAACCCACTTAACTTCAATGACATTTTTGTGACTTGGTCTATCAACCAAACACCAAGTCTGATTCTTTTCTATCATATTCATCTCCTCCTGCATTGCATCTCTCTATCCAGGAATTTTACTTGCTTCTTCATAAGTTGTGGGCTCTAGAACAGCAACATTACATCTTTGATATATATCAGCAAGGGTTCTAGTGCCTCTAACTGACTCTTCTTCTTCCTCCTCCTTATCTACTTCTTGAGGCTCACCATTATCTTGATTTATTTGCTGAGACAAGACTTGAGAAGGTTGATGATCACCCTTGGAATTTTGCCAATTCCAGGATGCATTTTCATCAAACTTAACATTTCTACTAACAATAACCTTCTCAGTTTTAGGAATATAAACTCTGTACCCTTTAGAAACAGAGCTATATCCCACAAAGATTCTAACTTCAACCTTATGCTCCAGCTTGTCTCTCTTAACATCAGGTATGTGTGTGCAACCAACACAACCAAATACCCTCAAGTGCTCCACAGATGGTTTGAAGCCATTCCAAGCCTCAAATGGAGTTTTATTGTCTAGAGCTTTTGTAGGCAGCCTATTTTGAAGATAAACAGCAGTGTTCACCGCCTCTGCCCAAAAGCTCTTAGGCATCTGCTTCTCAAACAAGAGACACCTAGCCATCTCCATGACTGTTCTATTTTTTCTTTCACTAACTCCATTTTGTTGAGGAGTATAGCTTACCGTGAGCTGATGAGAGATACCAGCATCTTCACAAAACTTGTTAAAATTTTGTGAAGTATATTCAGTCCTGTTATCTGACCTTAGGACCTTTATAGAGTAGCCACTCTGATTTTCTACCAAAGCTTTGAAGTTTTTAAATACCTCAAATACCTCAGATTTTTGCTTCAAGAAATAAACCCAACACATTCTTGAAAAATCATCTATAAAGAGAATAAAGTACCTGCAACCTCCCAAAGAAGGTACTTTCATTGGTCCACAAACATCCGTATGGACTAATTGTAGTTTTTCTGAGGCTCTCCAAGCTTTGTTGACCGAAAATGGTAATTTTGATTGCTTCCCCTGTTGACAGACCTCACAAATAGCAGAGCATTCTCCAATAGCAGGCATGTTATGTACTAATTCTTTAGCATGAAGATTTTTTAAGGAAGTATAATTGACATGACCTAACCTTTTCTGCCAAAGAGAGGTCATATCAATTGTGCTTGCATATGAATGAGCATTATTGTTCCTCAAATTTAATGAGAAACTTTTTTCCTTTATGCCAACAGAAAATAGCTTGCTGTTTGCAGCATCATATATAGTGCATGCATTATCTTTAAATATCAATGAATAATTTTTCTCTAGTAATTAGCCCACACTTAATAAATTCTGACCAAGCTTGGGAACATATAAAACTTCCGAAATAAATTTGGTACCTGCTGGAGTCTCAACTGCAACAGTACATTTGCCTTTTACGTCGATGTAGTCTCCATTCCCAATCCTGACCTTTGAAAGATAAGACTCATCCAAGTATGAAAAAGCATCAATCTTGTGAGTCATGTGGTGTGTGCAGCCACTGTCAATGAGCCAATCACTGCTTCTTGCTGTTGTATAACACGATGCAACAAACAATTGTTCTTCTCGTGCTTCATCTTTCTGGTTTTCAACATATTGAGCCTGCTGATCCTGCTGCTGCTTCTTTAGCTGGCATACTTTATCAACATGGCCTGTCTTTTTGCAAATTTTGCAATATGCATCAGGTCTGATCCAACAAAACTTCTCCAAATGATTTGTTTTCTTGCAGAAAGAACAAGCTGGAAATTGTTTCTTCTGACCAAATTACCACAGCGGTAACATGAAGAAGACGAAAGGGAAGAAGAGGTGTCGAACGAAAACTAACAACCACGACTTGACTACGAACAAAAACACAAACTGTAAGTATCGAGGGAGACGAACTTAAGGAACGGACTCACGAGAGGAAACAAGAACTCGAACATTTCTTACTTGTTGCTCTTGCAACGTTATTTCAGACAAGTCTTTTGATTCTTCCAATGAGGAGATTTTTGACTCAAACCTCTCTGGAAGACTCACCAACACCTTCTCAACAACCCTTTTATCTGGAAGATCTTCTCCCAAAAGTCTGATTTGGTTGACAATTTTCATCAACCTATCAGAAAATTCTTTGAGTGACTCAGCTTCCTCCATCCTTAAAAACTCAAATTCGCGTCTGATATTGAGGACCTGCATCTGCCTTGATTTTTGGCTTCCCAAAAATTCCACCTTCAGCTTATCCCAAGCTTTTTTGGCAGTTTGACAAGCCATAATTCTTGTAAAAATTTCTTCTGACACCAACGAAAAAATTGCAGACAAGGCTTGATAACCTTTTGCAATTTCTTCATTGTGTTGCTTGATTTGATTTATAGTGGCTTGTACGGAGAGTGGAGTTGGATTTACACCAACATCAACAACCTCCCACAAGCCATAAGCTTAAAGATAAGCCTTCATCTTCACAGCCCAAGTTTGGAAATTTTCACCTGCGAATACAGGTGGTGTGGGAACTGTGAAGTTTCTTGACATCATGAAGGATAGAAAAATTAGAAATTTTTCTAAGTTATAGTGAAGCTGAGTTTATGGGTTTGTGTTTATGGGAGAGATTGTAAGTATTGTATTTTTGGGGTTTATGGTCCCTTAAGAACAAATATGCTCCGCTACCAATTGAAGGAAAAAATTGTAAGAAGGGTGTATTTGAGAAAAGCTTGTGTTGGTATTTAATTATGCAAAGAAAGAAAAAAATAAGGACTTGCAAAAAACAGAGGAAAACAGAGGAGAGGAGCAACACTTATTTCAATCTAGGAAAGCATATACTACATTTTGCATTACATGACATATTTATACAAGTACATCACCAACTTAGTTTTTTGTCTTTTTCTAACACAACCACAACTTTATACATAATATCTAGATATTTTTTTAGATTTTTCTAGATAACTATCATTAATATCTAGATATTTTATTAGATTATTCTAGATAACTATCATTAATATCTAGATATTTTTTTAGATTATTCTAAATAATTATATAAAGTATCATGATATTTTGGTCTTTGGTTAGACCATTCTAAAATACTACAAAATATCATGATCTTTTACAAGATTTTTTGTAGCAAGTAATCATGCTTCAACAAGATTTGAGAGCCTAAACTTATAAGGATCATGCAAATTGCATCCGGTTTCAATTCGTGTCATATGAACATGTGTAGCTGCTCAGTCAGTGATGAATCCTTGGCACTCCATTTCATATCTTCTTGCCAGCGGATTTCTACCTCTGATCTTGAAGAGTCTGGTTAGCTGTGGGGCATATGTTGCACAGGAAAGTCAACTGAAGGCTGCAAGACTGAAAACTGTTCTTTTGTTTTTGACCAAGTCATAATTCCACTAAAAATATGCTCCACTATAAGAATGTATAAAGTATTTTTTTGACCTTTTCTTACGACTTAGTAAAAACGGTTCCACTAGTCCAATTCAAAGTATTGAACATTGGATACAATTGATGTCAGAAGTGATCTCCTCTGTACAGCTTGCTCATCAATCTTGTTAGTCCTGTATGAATACATGCCCCAAGTCACTTGTTTCAGCTGTGTTCCAAATCCACTACTCAACAAAATTGAGAATTCGAACTCGTGGTCTCAGGCATAAACCTAATTCAGGGGGCCACTTTATTTTTGCATCTATATACCGATGTATATCCATCCAGCAGTTCATTTACATTCTTTAGATTGTCTTCTGTCGGCTATTTGCCTATTATTATGCAATTGTAGGGCAGGTTGTCTTTTTTTTTTGCCTCTTCTTTTCCTGTCCACAATAGTTATGGACTATTCGGAAGACAGGACCATGTGATGCATTCATGAGCTATGTCTTCAACAGTTCCCTTGCCAAATGGCAGCTCCTGGCCACTTACTACATGTAATAAGGTTATCAGTTTCCATTTCATCCTTATATATACATGCCCACATACTTCGCTCAAAACCACCCAAATCTCACAACATCCCCAGTGATATCTCTCATTGAGCAACAAACCTGCCACTATTCTTCCTCTCAATTCTCTTATACAAAGTTTCAATTAAGAGATGGCTATTCGTTTGCCTAGTGTTCTTGCCAAGCAAAACCGCAGTATAGCAGTACCAAAAGGATTCTTGGTGGTTTATGTTGGAGAGACTGAGAAGAAGCGTTTTGTAGTTCCAGTCTCATACCTGAATCAACCATCATTTCAAGATTTGCTAAGTAAAGCAGAAGAAGAGTTTGGTTTTGATCATCCAATGGGTGGTCTGACGATTCCCTGCAGAGAAGACATTTTCTTTGATGTCATGTCTGAATTGAGTAGATCATAAGAAAAAAAAAAATAGTCTTAGAAAAGAATTTTGTATATTAGAGATGACCAGATTAATGTAAATATTTTACAGAAATGATATTTACAGAAATTTGCACACATTTCTTATTGTTTTCTTCCCTGACAGGTGCATGTATAGATCCTTCAGCTATCAACCTTATTCTCACTTTTCAAACTTCCCAAAAAAAAAAAAAAAAACTTATCCTGGCGCCTATATGCTTATGATTTCTCTCATGTAGGATGTGAGTCATTGCAATACCCGCTTATTATAATGGATATAATCCGTGAAATTGAAAAAAAAATTAGATTACATTCTAATCATAAAACAGCAGCTGGTCATGCTCATACGGAAGATATAATCAGGCATTACTGTTAGCTACTTAGCATTCATCAGATATGGAAGGTTAAGGCTTAAAAGAGTTTGGTTTAGTCCTCGACAGTTCCTTAAGAGCATTCTATGAAGAAATAATCCGCAAGGCATAGCCATCAGATACATGTTTCTTTGTAACTGACTGCAGTAAATTGAGTATGAATTGCATTGTTTGAACTTATTAGCAAACTGCTTATTGGCCTTTTTCTGATGCTTGAATTCAAGTCTAAAAGAGGTTCACAGACCCTGCAAATTACCCATAACCTTGTGCTCTGTTATTTCTTCCTTTGGTGATTAAAAGCTTTTAACAAAAAATCAAGCAGAGTTCATATTTCTCCATGAATGCTGTAAAATCTCGTATTAAGGTCCTCAAAAGGCAGAAGTTTCTTTCTACATTGGTAAATACTTGCATTATCAGATCTTTTAAAGGCTAAAACATCTCTTCGGTTAATTTTGACACATTTTGTCTGGTGGAAGTGCTTGCTGCCAAAGACAAAAACACATCCTTCCAAATTATACAACTCAAATGATGTAAACCCTTCCTTTCCTTTCCGTGTGTTCTTCTCTAATCAGTCAATTAGGCTGATAATGTCTGGGACAGGCGCCTAACCTAGAAGTTCTCCTGACCTTGCATTTCTATCAGGATTGGGTATTTGTTAAACATTGGTTTTCTTTGCTCCACAAGTATAAATGTACTCGTCCGTGAGCTATCATTTGCACTTGTGGGGGAGGATGGTTTCCAACATGTAGACCCATTGAAAGGCTTGTATTTGTTGATTTCTTGGAGGACAAGGCCATGTGATACCTTGTGGTGCAATATCTTTCTGCAGATACAGCCAAATGACTTTTGATTCTAAAAGATTTCCAAAGTACCATTTCTTCTATATATATCTCCATATGCTTTGCTTACCACTCACCAAGTACTTTTGCATTCAACTTCCCCTTGAGCAGCAAAGCCTTTAAAATTCTCTCCTTCTTGAAAAGAGATATCAACAAGATCCCCAATGGCTATCCGTTTGCCTGGTGTTCTTGCTAAGCAAGGTCTTCGACGGTCTTCTTCAGCAACAAGCAAATCAGTACCAAAAGGATTCTTAGTAGTCTATGTCGGGGAAGCTGAGAAGAGGAGATATGTAGTTCCTGTATCATACTTGAACCACCCCACATTTCAGGATTTGCTTAGTAGGGCTGAAGACGAGTTTGGTTACCATCATCCAATGGGTGGTTTGACACTTCCCTGCAGAGAAGAAGCTTTCCTTGATGTTATGTCTTGTTTGAGTAGATCATAATAAAGTCAAGGATGAACTCCTCTGAGAGAACAATTTTGTACTCCTATTGCTTGTAAATACTCAGTGAATAGTTGAAATGAGAAACACTTAAAATTTCAGAAATTACTCTTCTACCAGATGGTTTTAAGCATATTTCCTATGCTTTCATCCACTCCGTCAATGGGGCATATAACTTTCTCTCTTGCTCTGCATATAGTGGAACCTATCCTTAAATTTCAATACTACACTTCTAAAGAAATTAACTAATAAATTGCTTTGATCCATTTTCCACTCTCAGCTTCTTAAACATTGTTAATAAGTTTATTTCATCATCTAGACGTGACCCCTTAACTGTTCTTTCTTTAGTATGCAACATAGTTGAAAATGTTAAATTCCTAAGCCATTGGTTCTATTAGCCGCATAACTTAACTTTTACAAGCAATTGCAGCCATGAAAAATATTAAATTTGAATACTTCACATACTCAAGCACTTAACTAGACATTTTTCATTAATAAGAAAGAACTTAGCTTGTGATTGTCTACATAAAAAACATCAACTGGAAATTTCAGTGAAGTTGTTTCATCTTCTTCCAGTCTACTGTATTTTTCTTATGCAATGTTGGCCATAGTCTAGTCCAGCCTCTGTACAAGTGCTGAGTTGGAAGACAGAACCATGTGATCCTTAAGCTGCTGTGTCTCTCACCGAACTCCTACCAAAGACCTCTTCAATATGATTGACCAGAAATAAGTTTAAAATCATCAACTAAGGATCGGGCAAATACCAAACCCTTAAGGTTTACATTGTCTTGCATCTAACTGTACTCTTGCAACCTATTTCTGGTCTTCCATAGGCTACCATTTGCATTTGTGGGGCAGGTTGTTTTCCAAAATATAGGCGTGGATATGCATTCTGTGAGTCACTTATTTGTTGATTAGGTGGAAGACAAGAGCATGTGATAGACCTCATTGCCTATGTTTTCTTTTCGGCAGTCCCAGCAGCAACACTTGGCCTCCAACTTGTGATTCTAATTAAAACATTTTCACAATATCCTTTCATCTATTTATATCCTCGTTCTTGGCTCACAAACTCATCAGTTGTTCACACTCTACTAGCTTTCCTTTGAGAAACAAGCCTGCTGCTAAGTTTTTTTTTTCCCTATAGACCCATCACGTACATTCATCAACAAAGACGCTATGGCCATACGTTTGCCCGGTGTTCTTGCCAAGCAGAAGTCTATTTCAGCTACCAGCAAATCTGTACCCAAAGGTTTCCTAGTAGTTTATGTTGGGGAAACTGAGAGAAAACGATATGTGGTTCAAGTCTCATACTTGAATCAGCCCTCATTTCAAGATTTGCTCAGTATAGCTGAAGAAGAGTTTGGCTTCGATCATCCAGGTGGCTTGACAATTCCTTGCGGAGAAAGTGACTTCCTAGGTGTTATTTCTGAGTTGAGTAGATAACATTCAGGAAATATAGGACCATATATAGCAGTCGCAGAAAATTTTTGTAGGCAAGATTTGCCTTTTTATGTATATAGTATACTCATGTGAATGTTAAGTACTCCAAAATGAGAAATTGCAAATATATTTCCATGCTTGGTAAAGCTATATTATCCTCTTGTACCACGGAAGTCAAACTTACTGACGAATATTGTTGTCCTTTGAAAGCAGCAAGATTACCAAGAAATGGTATGACTCTGATCTGACAACAGATAAATCGTTGAGAAATTTCAAGAACAGCAAAATAGCTTTGGATTTTAGTCTGGAAAACAAATGTGATCATGTGTGTGGACTAAGCTACACTTCAAAACTCTGATGCTTATTTCATCCTTCACGTCCGAATTATGTCCTGCGTTATTAGACACGAATCCCAAGATAAAGGGATCATACGTTCAGATCTCGATGGAGTTCTGTAGGTAGATAAAAGAATGTCTATATACTTACATGGTTTGGTTTACGTGAGAGTGCTATTTCTATATGCACCACTGCTAATTCAATAATGAAGCTTTGGAAATGGATTAGGATGGTTTGTTTCCAGCATCTCTACAGCTCTCACAAATGATAAATCTAATTTGCATTGGAACGCAGAAAATCGTCTTTACTTCTTTTTTTTCTTGTTACTATTTTTTGACAGAATTTGAGAAAAGCAGATTCTACGCCGTTCTTCTACAGAATGAAAACTCCACGCCGTACAATTAATGCCAATGCACTTAGATTCAGATAATTATTGATTGTTGGAAAACAGTGAGAAGTGCCTCAAAAGGAAAATCATGACAATGACATTTTCAGCTTCTGCGTTTTCAGGACAGCAGATTTTATAAATTCATCTCAGGAAGCAAATAAATGATTTCCTCCTGTTTAACTATGTGTATGTCAGGTTTAACCTGTGGATAAGATGAAATAACTGAAAAGACATGGATATTACCAGTTTTGATGTAAAACTATGGTGTGGATGAGATCCTACATACATCAGTACAGTTCCTACCTCAGCTTGCTCATCAATTCTATTAGTCCTATATGAATACGCTTGTCTCAGCTGTGTACCAATTCCACTAGTCAACTAAATTCAGAATTAGGACTCATGCTCTCAGGCATAAACCTACCGAATGCAGGGGCCACTTTATTTTTGCATATCAAATTACCAATATATATCCATCCAGCAGTTCATTTACATTCTTCAGGTTGTCCTCTGTCTGCTATTGGACTATTATTATGCAATTGTAGGGCAGGCTGTTTTTGTTTCCTTTTTTTTTTTCCTCCTTTTCTGTCCACAATAGTTATGGACTAATCGGAAGACAGGGCTATGTGAAGCATTCATGAGCTATGTCTTCAGCAGTTCCCTGCCAAATGGCTTTTGGCCACTGACTACTTACATGTAATAAAGATTATCAGTTTCCATTTCATCCTTATATATACATTAGTACATAGTCACATACTTGGCTTTACAACCAACAATATCTTACATTCTGACATACTTGGCTTTACAACCAACAAAATCTCACAAAATCCCCTGTGGTATCTCTCACTGACCAACGTACCTGCCACCGTTCTATACCTCAGTTCTCTAACACAGTTTCAATTAAGAGATGGCTATTCGTTTGCGTAGAGTTCTTACCAAGCAAAACCGCAGTAAAGCAAATATCAAAAGGTTTCTTGGTTGTTTATGTTGGAGAGACTGAGAAGAAGCGTTTCGTTGTTCCAGTCTCATACCTGAATCAAACATCATTTCAAGATTTGCTAAGTAAAGCAGAAGAAGAGTTTGGTTTTGATCATCCAATGGGCGGCCTGACGATTCCCTGCAGAGAAGACATTTTCTTTGATGTCATGTCTGAGTTGAGTAGATCATAAAGAAAAAGAAAAAGAAAATAGTCGTAGAAAAGAATTTTGTACATTAGAGATTACCATATTAATGTAAATATCTTACACTCAAATTATTTTTCTACAGATGAAAAATTGGTAAGCATATTTTGTCCTTCTTCCCTTGTTTTCAATGTCACAAGCCGTCAGATTACATTGCAGGTCTCTCTGTAATAAACTTTACTCATTTTTCAAACTTCAAGTACTGATCCATCAAGGGGAACAAATATCACCTTAAGCAATAATTTGGCACAGAATGACCTGCATACCATATGGAGTTTAAGCTCCAAATTCTGGGGTATTCTACTGCATGGTACTTATATTCCCATTATTTCTCTCAAGGATTTGGATCATCGAATTATCTGCTTGTAGTAATGGGTATAATTCATCAAACCGCTTAAAGTTCTCGGATTATAAAGTAATCAAATAACAGCTCGTATTCATAGTCAGCAGAGTATAGCAGGCTGTACACTGTTAGATATTGAGAGGTATGACTTAAATAAGTCGCTTCAGTCCTTTGAAATTCCTTAAGAGCAATCTATAAGAAGAATCCACATTACACAACTTCATGTATCCTTGCAACTGACCAGAGCTTGGATCACGTCCGAATTGGCTGTTTGAATTAACTAGCAAAAGTTACTCGCATCATTCTGTTCTGCTTTATTCCTTTTTCTGGTGATTAAAAGCTTCCAGCTTTTTGCTCCATGGTTGCCATAAAATCTAGTCCTAATGACCTTATTGGCAGAAGTTTCTAGCATAATCAGGGCCAATTAAAGGCTTAAACAACTCTACACCTCTTTTTTTAGTGAAAGACAAAAAACACTTCTATCCAAATTATATTACTCAAGTTAAACCTAACTGATGTCAATTCTTACTCTTCTTTCTTTCCGTATGTTTCTTCTCTAATCTAAGCAGATTAAGTACATGACCAACTATGTTCCATATCCAAGGAACAATTAGATTGATAATGTCTCGGACAAGAACCTAACCAAGAGGTACCCTTATCCTTTCTTCTATATCAGCATTGGAAATTTGTTAGCCAATTGTTTTTTTTGTTAAAAGACACAAAGATAGAGTTTTCCTTTGAGTAGGAAACTCATATTCAAAAGCTAAAAGATAATTTTCCGAAAGACAGAGTTTCCCTTGATGAGGTAACTTCCAAAGCTAAAAGATAGTCATCAAAGATGACTCTAAAGATATGGAGGAGAAAAGGAAACTGAAACGTTAATCCATTCCAACTCAATATTTTCGGTTACATACATCTCATATTTATAGACATAATTGGTGTACATTATGAGTACACGTTACAGTCCATACAAAATTCATAAAAGAACTCTCCAGAATTTTAGAATTTTCTAGAATTTTATTTTTTTCTGTAACTTTCTAGATCAATCGTCAACTTTAACCCTGCAATAGGATCAACTCAACTCCAACACTCCCCCTTGATCCTATTGCCTAGACCTCCACTCAGCTTATGCATCCTGAGCATCAAATATCTTTAACCAACGCTTCAAAGCTGCAAAGTTTGCTGCTACCATGATTCTTCTCCAGCATCCTCTTGAGATCTTTCTTTAGCACATTAAGATTTCACAAAAGTGAGGGCTTTCACTAAAGCTCCCAATATATCTCTTTTCTTCCAAATTTTCTCAACCAAAGCTCCAAAGTTTTGCTGCAACCGTAATTTGTAACACCCCAAAGTTTGCTGCAACTGAAATTCTGCAGCACTCCAAAGTTTGCTGCAACCGTAATTCTGCAGCAGCAATCTCTTGTAAATTTTTTTCTTCATAGCTACCTTCATCCAAATCCTGCAATTCAAAAAGCCTTTTTTTTTCCTCAAAGATAAACATCAAAAGATGTTATAGCAGCAAACGATTGGTTAACAGGTCCCGTAAGATCATGGGGCTCCGCTACCATGTTAGATTTTAAAGAACACAAAGATAGAGTTCCCTTTCTGTCAGGAAAGGAAGAACCGAAAGATGGATCACCAAAGATAGAGTTTCCTTATGATTAGGAAACTCAAACCAAAGCTAAAAGATTGTTTCCTTTGATCAGAAAATCTAAAGATATGGAGGAGGAAAGGAAACTGAAACGTTAATCCATTCCAACTCAATATTTTTTTTTTTAGAAACGTTAATATTAACGTTTCAGTTTCCTTTCCTCCTCCATATCTTTAGAGTCATCTTTGATGACTATCTTTTAGCTTTGAAAGTTACCTCATCAAGGGAAACTCTGTCTTTCGAAAAATTATCTTTTAGCTTTTGAATATGAGTTTCCTACTCAAAGGAAAACTTTATCTTTGTGTCTTTTAACATGGTAGCGGAGCCTTATGTCTTTACGGGCCTGTTTACCTTTGAGCTGGAATGGATTAACTCTTTAGTTTCCTTTCCTCCTCCACATCTTTAGGTTTTCTGATCAAAGGAAACAATCTTTTAGCTTTGGTTTGAGTTTCCTAATCATAAGGAAACTCTATCTTTGGTGATCTGTCTTTCGGTTCTTCCTTTCATGACAAAAAGGGAACTCTATCTTTGTGTTCTCTAAAATCTAACATTTTTTTCCCAATTTTTCATCTATAGGCTATCATTTGCAATAGTGGGATAGGTTAGTTTCCAACATGTAGACCCGGATTGCAAAGTTTTTGAGTCGCTAGTATTTTCTGATTTCTTGAAGGATAGGACCATGTGATACATTATTCCGCACTGTCTTTCTGCAGACACAAGCCAACTGGCTTTTAGCATCTAACTCTTGATTCTGAACGATTTTCCGCATACCATTTCATCTATATATATCTCCAGGCTTAGCTCGCCAGTCACCAAGTCCTTGTGCTTTCAACTTTCCTTTGAGCTACAAGCCTTTAAGAAAGTCTCTATTCCTTACATACATCAATAAAGATCCCCATGGCTATCCGTTTGCCTAGTGTTCTTGCGAAGCAAAGTATCCGATGGTCTGTCTCAGCCACAACCAAATCGGTACCAAAAGGGTTCATAGTAGTCTATGTTGGGGAAAATGAGAAGAGGAGATATGTAGTTCCTGTAACATATTTGAACCACCCCACATTTCAAGATTTGCTCAATAAAGCTGAAGACGAGTTTGGTTACCATCATCCAATGGGTGGTTTGACACTTCCCTACAGAGAAGAGGCTTTCCTTGATGTTATGTCTTACTTGAGTAAATCATAGAGATAGAGCTAACCACTCTCGGAAAACAGTTTTGTGCGGCAATAATTTGCCTTTTTTCTGTGTAAATATTGTTTAGTGGAAAATTATAAATGAGAAACACTCAATTATACTCTTCTTCTATATGGCTCTTGGTTTCCTTCCTATCCTTTCCTATGCTCTTAACCCACACGGTCAATGCTGCTATACAGCTTTCATTATTGCTCTGTCACGATTGAACTTATTCTGAAACTCTGTGGACCAACGGCTACACAGGAATTAATTGCAACTCAAAAGCAATGCTAAAATCTCCGTGTAACTCTGCCCAAACCCCACAATAGTTTGGCAACCAAACACAATAACCATTGTTCCAGTCTCAACATCATACAAACCCAGGTCCTGGATATGAACAATGCATAGAAACTTTCCTGCATTCAAAAATCCGAGTGCTGTTGAATAGTGGTGTTTTGTTTTGAATCCCACATCAATTGAGAAGTGGGTTTGGGGAGTTTTGTTTTGTTATAAATAGAACTCCCCCTTCCCTTAGTTAAACATCCCAAATATT
The DNA here is from genome assembly GCA_028386065.3 of Turnera subulata. Classification (NCBI taxonomy): domain Eukaryota; kingdom Viridiplantae; phylum Streptophyta; class Magnoliopsida; order Malpighiales; family Passifloraceae; genus Turnera; species Turnera subulata. The sequence continues at coordinate 41,097 of JAKUCV010002480.1, read as the reverse complement.
AGAGTATAATTGTATCCTAATAATTGTACTAAATAATCTTCTCCTAGTAAAAAGAGCAGACCCTTTTCTAGTGGTGCTCCGGAGACGTAGGCAAAAATTGGCCGAACTCCGTTATCAATTTTTGAGTGTGTTCTTTCTTTATTATTCTGCCTTTATTTTCCGCATTTGTTTATTTTGCTTAGTATTCAACATTGGCCGGCTACGCCGCCTTTGTCGGGTATAGGTTGTGAATTATAACACTGTGCAAGTGAGTCCTGTCTAGGAGGCTGGGTTTTAAGTGAGCCACTGTTCCTCCAGTCTTTCCTGGGGATTTATCTTGGAATGATTATTCTGTCTAAGGAGATTGGCTAGGCCATCTTTCCTGGAAATTATCGAATCAGATCAATTCACTAGTTTTTTGTAGTGGGGAATTTACCCGATTTTCCCAACAAGTGGTAGCAGAGCCGAAGGTTCGTCCTTTGAATACTATCTTGTGATTTTGTAATGGCGGAAGCAGGTTCAAAACAGGCTACATCAGGTACACAGTCAGGAGAGATGACTTCCACATCCAGATGGTCGAGGATCCCAGTATCTAGTTCGAAGCTTGCTGTGGAGATATTTGATGGTACCGGTCATTTTGGCATGTGGCAGTGTGAGGTCCTTGTGAAACACCCCGACCCAAATTTACCCCTCAAACAGTATTTACCGAGCAACAGTGCCGACACGTGGCACAAACTGTGTAATACAACAGAAAACCGGCCCATTGGCCCAAAAATAATAACAATCACCCGTCCTCGGGTACATCAATATCAATAGCACATCGGAAGCATTTATAAACTCAATGTCAACATATGCAAAGCCCGATGCAAACTAATGGATCCGAATCCTGTCCGAGGGTACACTGTAGCCGCCGAAATGCAATCCTGACCTAACCTGCTGTGTGAGGGGTGAGACCAACTACTGTGTCACCGATAAACAAATAAACCGCAGTATACAAGCAACCGTATATACACCAAGGCCAACGCAGTACAATAGAGGTACAGCAAGCACAACATAGCATCAGAACCAGACAACTTACCCGACCTTACTATACGACTGACATCACACCGTTAAGCTAGTCCTCTAAACTCACTGACAATCGGCGACTGACTATCCAATTTTATTGTTAGGGCCCTTGTCACATGATAAGTATTGGCCGTGCCTGGTAGCCAGGTTAGCTAACCCCAGGGTACTCCCCGCTAAATATCACAAGTCATATAACAAATAACCGAGTCCCGCAGTCCTCAGCGGAAGTCTCGCAGTCCTTCCTATAACAAATCAACTGAGTCCCGCAGTCCTCCCTATCATATCACAATCACAAGGTGACTACCATCTGGTCGTACCAATACTTGTCACGTGACAATCTAGATGTCTAGGTGATATTACCACTGCTTATTATTATTTCTTAATCCACTATCCAACAGTAATTCATCATACTCACTTTCCCGAGCAGGCTCTCAGCCTCACAGCTCTTCTGGGAATCCAACGTCACAACACTAGGTCACTGCCATTGACCGATCAAATACCACATATCTCATACGAACATCACAATAATCATATCAACATCACAAAGCACAACACCTAGTCCACGGTAGTCATCAAGCATATAACAATAATCACAACAGTAGCCAGTAACAACATGACAGGTATGCAAGATAACACATAAATTATAATCAAACAAATAACCGGGGTATCACGGGCAGCATACCGAAGTTTATAAGTTTATATTCTCATCTGATACTCCTTGGAAGGTGGTAATGGTCTAGTCTCGTCATACTTGTTCCTATATATAATAATAAGAATATAGTCACATTAAATGCACAACAGAATGGCATGCATGTGTTTACAAAATGGTCATTTATCGACTTATCCTACACTGGATATATTATTGTCGTTTAAACCATTTCCATTAAAATATTATATTCGGTTATACAACCCGTTAAATAAAACTACAGCCACTTATTATAATAATAGTGTTAACTAAATTATTAATTGGAACAGAATAATTAATCTAGTCTCTTCATACTTGTTCCTATATATAATAATAAGAATATAGTCACATTAAATGCACAACAGAATGGCATGCATCGGTTTACAAAATGGTCATTTATCGACTTATCCTACACTGGATATGTTATTGTCGTTTAATGAAACACCCCGACCCAAATTTACTCAACAAACAGTAATTACCAAATAACAATGCCGACAGGTGGCACAGACAGTAAATACAACAGGAAAATCCGGCCCAACGGCCCAAAGATAATATCATGTCACCCGACCCTGGGTACAACAGTATCATAAGCACAGCGGAAGCAATTTTAATAATACAGCAATAGTTTGAATCGACTCGATGCAACTATGGATCCAGATCTGTCAGAGGAGATGCCACAGCCTGCCATGACGCATACCTGCACAGAGAACAACGTAGCCTGCCGATGGGGCAGGTGAGGGGTGAGATTCTCCATAATCTCACCGACACATAACCATGATGAACAACATAGCATATACTTAACAGTCAAGAACACATCAATACGGCATACAAGTAGGGAACAGAACACTGATCAAATGTAGTCACAAGGACAATGCGGACCTTGCAAATGTCCACCCCATCGACTATGCAACGCACTGACCATCTAATACTGACTGTACCATACACTAGTGCCCGACCGGGACACTTCAACTCGACTACGCATTGGGTATCCGACCCAGCCCCAACAGACTAAATAATACACACTCAAGTCCTGACAGACTATATTCAACAGAGGTTCCTCATCGTATGATAACATACTGATACTGTGCTTGCCGATCATCTAACCCGGTACCAAAACAAACTCAAATCACGTGAGCCTCGCTCACCGGGTAGCCGGCAACCTGCACGGACCTTACCCAATCAACATCACAAACCGGTCCCCGGGTAGAATCACAACACAACACGGTAACAGCAGACACCACAGCAACTCGTAACCATTACAACAACAATTCTCATTAATCCCGATCTCTGGGTATCGACATACCCTTAGAAATAATAATTACCCAACCGTCGACCACAGCCGACAACCAACATATCTCAATATTCATTAAGAAACGACAAGTGACACTCATCTGACAATTATTAAAGAAACCGACAACTGGCAACCGATGCCAACAACAATAGACCACACATGACCAACGACAACAACATACATCCGCAAGCCGACAACCGATGCCGACCACGGAAACCGACTATACTGAGGACTGACAACCTCCCAATGTATGATCATGAGACAACATGCAAATGAACATAACACATCACAGCCCAACAAAGCAAAAACACCCACATCTCAAACAAGACTGAGCCAAGGCCAAAAGAATATCTTTTATTATTACCAATTTTATCTTCCGGGCCCCGTCACTGGACAAGATAGAAGTCAGACCTGGATATCAACATATTTCGGGTGCCAGACCAAATCCAAGAGAGCCCAGGGATCGACATCCCAAAAATACGAACCCAGGGATAGACATCCCAAAAGAGAACCCAGGGATAGACATCCCAAATATATCAACGGGATAGACATCCCAAGCATAGACATGCTTACCACAAGAACCCAGGTCAAGGCCACCACGAAACAGTCTTAACCCATCGTGTCAGACCACTACTTTCCAAGTGACATTAAAGTCGTCAACACAATTTCCAATTATCCAATTTCTATTTCCAATATCCATTATCAATTTCCCATGGTCAATAGTCCAACAAAGTTCACAACAGCAATAATCACGGCAGTCAAATATCCAACAGTGAATATCTCAGCAGTTCAATTAAACAATAAAGCACACAAGGTATTGCGGCACATATCAAAGGAAATCCACTCTCACAACAAATATCAGCAAATATCACAAAGTTATCAACAACAATAACCATAAGATGCAATGGAACCTATGTAGTTCCAAGACCAACCATCCCGGCTATCACGGGTGGAATGACGTATATGCAACCTCACCTGATAGTGATACTCCTCGGAAGCCAATATCCGGTTAAGCCTTGATATCCCTATAATATAGCAACAACAATCACTTATAATGCACAAACAAGATGATCATGCATGATGCCGGTTAACAGTTATTAGACGGCTTATCGTCGTTTTTTTTATTATTTCCATAATTATTTCCGACATAGTAATTAAATAAATAAATACGTCGAAATATTATATGTATAATATCATTTTCAAATCCGTAAATTAAATTATTAATTACTTATTTACATGTATATATATGCTTAAGTAATTATTGTAAAATATATATACCTTGTAATCACATACGATCGTACATATGTACATATTTATATTTATTTATAAAGATAAAATCTGTAAATAACTAAAATACAAATTATCATCATTTTAGTTTATAATTGCAAAACTATATTTATTGATATCTAATCCTTTATATGTGAATTCAATTTAAATATAAATAAAAAAATAAGAATTTACTCGATAGGCTTTCACGAACGTTTAGCCCAACGGAGGATGAAACTAATATTAACATAATTCGAAAATTAAATAAGTAAAAGACATAATTAAAGTAAATAAATAACATAATTAAAATAAATAAACGACATGGGCCTTTTATTTATATTTAGCCCAATAAAAATAGATGAAACGGAAAATTAAATTCAATGGGCCTTTACGAGCCCAAGAAACATAAATAAAATTTAAACCGGCAATTAAAATGCTATGGGCCTTTTTTTTATAGCCCAATTGAAAAAAAATTAAATAAAACATAAAATAAATAAACAAAAGCATAAAATAATGACATAAATTAAGTAAATGCATAATTTAATAAATAAAGTATAGATAAAAACTTTTCATAAATTAAAATCATTGGTTATTATTAATTAACTTAATTAATCGTTAATTAATTGTCGTTTTAGTGTCCGAGTCGGTTTTATGTTGTTCGGATTCGTTAAGGATGCATGTGGATGGTCCAAGGCTCGGGTTTTTACCCAAAGTTCGTTTCCGAGCTTGCCAGAAAATTCCCGGGACGCCAGAGGCTCGCCGGATTCCGGCCGGTACTGTTCGCGGTAGCCCCCAAAATGTTCAACACACGGTTTACTGTTCACGGCTACCACCTTGCCACTGAATACCCAAAGCCATTAATCGACAACACCCAAACCTCACTGTCACCATACCCACTGCCACAGAAGCAACGTCAATGGCTTCCATCCACCGTCACAAACCGACCTAAACCAAGCCCAGTTCATACAAGCCACAAACAGAGAGCACAACAACAAGACAAGACCCGATTAGTCCAAACCGTCACAAATCGGGTTCAGGAAGAAGAGAAAGAAAAAGGAAGGGAGAGGGACAAGGATCGGCGCCAGTCCTTACCCACGCGCGACGACGGCGGCAGATTGGAGGAGACCAAGGCGACAGCACGACGATGACGGGTAGCAGAGGTCGACAGCCGCGACTGGTCGAAGGGGAGAGACGGCGGCGGCGTGTGGCTGTCGGCAGCAGCAGATCGAGGTGAACTCGGGCGGCTCTTCTCGTCTGACCGGCGGCGCGTCAGAGGGAGAGGAGGGGAGAACAGGAAGGTAAGGGGAGGACGGTGGTGTCGGGTCAGTGGCTCACAGGTGGTTGGTGGCGGCTCGGTGAAGAGAGGAAGGAGAAGCAGGAAGAGAAGGTTTTGAGGGCGGCGGTGGTGGTTGTGTTGGTGGAGGGGAAGGAGAGAGAGGAGGTGGAGCGGTGGCGCCGGCGACTGGTGGCAGGGGACAGGGAGAGGAAGAGAGGCAGAGAAGGAAATCGAAAAAGAAAAGAGAAAGAGAGGAGGGGCGTGAGAAATCGGGGAGAAACCGGTGAAGAGGGGAGAAAATAAAGAAAAGAAAGAAAGAAGATGGTGGAAGGTGGGAAGAAAGTGGGAGAAAAGATAGGATTAAAAAAAAGAAGGTGGAGAAGGTGGGTGTGGCCGGTGGGTGAGTGGAGGAGAAAAGAAAGTGGGAAGAAAGATAAAAAAAAGGAGAAGAAAAAGATAAGGAAGAAAAGAAAAGAAAAAAAAAATGAGAAAAGAAAAGAAGAAGAAAAATGAGAAAATAAAAGAAACGGGAGAGAGGGTGAGTTAGCCCGGGAGAGAAACACGTGTCACGAGTGTCGGTCAAATTATCGATCCGTCAATGGACCAAATTATCCTCCATTTCGGCTTTAACCCGTTAAAAGCATAAGGGTATATCCGTCTTTCCGTTAAATTCCGTCCCGTGTTTGAAAATACAACTTGGGCTCGAAAAATCCGACTAATTCTCCTGAGCGTTGCCCAAGTCCTGGTTTTGAAAACCGAGGCTCGGTTAACAAAAGACACACCAAAACGTCGTATACTCTAGTGGTCGAAACGAGGCTCGTTTATCCCCGATAAAACTCTCGGAATTAACTCGGGATGGTAGAATGCTCGATTAACCGTGATAAAAATTTATTTACCACCGTAAGAGTTAAAACAACTCGGTAAAATCACGAAAATTTTACCCGGGTCGTTACATTTAAACCATTTCCATTAAAATATTATATTCAGTTATACTACCCGTTAAATAAAACTACAGCCCCTATAAATATCTCCAAAAATACAGGTGTGTCTCGTGTAATAAATATTTTTCCGATAATCGAATGATAGTCAGTAAATACGAAAATAATACTCGTAGTGAAGCCGATAAATAATTAAAAACTAGTAAAATAATAAAGCAGATGTTAATATAAAATAATTCTCTAATGGGTTAAAATAATTGAAAAATAATAATTTAATCTACAAATAAATATTAAATTAACCACACATCTGGCAAATCATAATATTTATAGAAAATAATGATATGAACGAATAATACTAAAATAATCCTTAGAGACAAATCGTATGAATGGTTATAAAAATATACCAAAAGCTTCGTTAGGAATTTCGTTTGATATATATATATGCCGTAGCAAATATATGTAACAAATAAATAGTACCACCGACTTTTAGTTAAAATAGTTTATACCCCGTTGATGGTATAATTAATCATAAATAATTGGTATCCAAACCCCCAATCAATTAATATATATATATATATATATATATAAGTCCCATAATAAAATCCAAAAGAAAAATTGTAGAATATTTCAGAGGCAACTTTTGGTACTCTGTTAGAAAAATATCATAACCGTCTAGATATTATTATATATGTTTAAAATAAATAATATAATCCATAAATTAGAGAACTGATGAACCGAAATAACACTGATGGTAATATAATGGTATAACTTGATAAGATAATTTATAAAATTACAGGCGATCATAAAATATTTGGTAACAAGATTTGACAAACATATAAGTATTTAGTAACTAATATGTACCGTAGGTAACAATATTTCCAAAATATAATATAATGGAATAAATATTAATATACTTGATAATTAAACTATAAAACTGATGAGTAGTAATACAATGGCCTTTCACAGTATTATAGTTCAACCGAAAGTATATTAAAATACATTAAGAATAAATTCAATTAATGGACCAAAACACCAAGTAACATATATTATTAGTAAACCATATTTAATTCAGTAATAGTGTTAACTAAATTATTAATTGGAACAGAATAATTAATCTGGCCCTTCTTATCATGTTCTTGTCTATTATCATGTACATCAAATATAACCGAGAAGATGGGTCTTGTCACGTCCGGCCTGTTTTTCGAGTCCGTTAGTGCACTGAGCCCAAACTCGAGTCTACGAAAGATATCTGGGTCCAAATTATTACCAAGATGTTATCCCCGATCGGGTTCTGTCTTGCCAGAAATTGCCTGAGCTCTTGCCGGACTCCGGGTAAAGCACCGTCCACGCCAAACACAGTAACTTTTGGTTACCGTTCTCAGTCACCAAAGTTTACAGCACTGAACCACAACTACCAACTACAGATTCACAGCATCTGGACCCCAATTCACCACAACAACCCGTAATCCATCGTTTTCAACAACCAATCCACGGCTAAATCCATCACAACACAACCCCAAATTTACACCCATAACCCAGGACTTGCAATCCACCATGGACACAACAAGACCATCAAAAACACCACTGGCATCATCATCAACAACATCAACAACACCACTTCCCAGGGTAGCAGTGAGTCAATATCAAGCCCATTACTGCATCTTCCCACAAACACCATCAACACAACACAATTAATATAACCCACCACTGTTGAAAGAAAAGGCTTACCAATCGTGGCTAGGCCAGAGGCCTGCCGCCTCCACAACAACACACTCGCATCAACACCACCGCCACTGCAGGAAGTTATCCAGCCCAATACGACTATACCCCTATCAATCAACATCGTCCACCACCGAAGTCACCAACAGTTCACCACAAACATCACTATAAAATTGTAGCAGACCTACACCCCAGTAATCCCCAAATCCACATACCCACCTACGTCATATCAATTCCAAATCATCATCAACAATCCATTCTCCAACCCCATGATAATCAATAAGCGAAGGGGCCATGGTTGTGGCTCGTGACCCAGAAACAAACGCGGGTGTTAGGGTACATCACGACAGCACTAAGGATGCAGAGGAGAAGACGGTGGCAATTTCATGGGAGGATTAGGGAGAGAAGAAGAGTAACAAGAAAAGGGGAAAGGAGGAGTGGAGGAGAATGTCGTCGGCTATCTACAGAGAAGAAAAAAAGACAGAAGAAAATTGAGGGAGATTGTAAGGAGAAAAACACAAGAAAAGATTGAAGGAGATGATTGAGATAAATAATTGAGAGACAGGAGTGATTGGTGGGGTGTGTGTGAGCTCGTGATGGAGGAAATAATGGAGAAAGGAAGAAAGCAGACAAAGCATCAAAAAGAAAGAAAAGAAAGGGGGTTAGAAAATTTGGGTGTGGATGTCGGGTGAGTGGGGCAAATTATAAGGAAAAAAAACATATAATAATAATAATAATAATTGTAAGGAGACAAAATGAGGAAAAAGGGTATGTAAATTTAAATGGGCAAATGGTATTCCTTGCCAACACTTGAAACGGTATCGTATTGATCAAACCATTACCAAACCTTTTGTTTTATTATAAACACAATTTTTCTTTCTTTCTTTCAAAACAAAATATTATTCCGATCATTTCTAGTAAATTAAGGAAAATATCAGGGTAAATTGCCAGCACGCTTTGGAATATATAACAGGAATAAAGATAGATCTTTCTTTAAAAAAAAATATTTAATAAATCATTAAAATGAATAGATAAATACTTAGCCAAAAATTATCAGAATTTTTTTCTTGAAGGTGATAAAAATGAAAAGAATGCTACAAAAATTATTTAAAGAGACGGGAAAGACTTAGAATTGGAAACTCCTGACTTGGGTAGTTTTAAAATTTTCGGAATCATTATGTATCGCTTAGATTAGGAATCCGAGGTTCGAATATTTATAACAAATTTATTAGGCTTAAAATCCAGTGATTAAAATTTCAAGTCGCAACGGTAAGAATTTTGTTAACCTCTGCAAAAGGTTAGAATGACTCGATAAAATTTCAAAAATTTACCTGGGTCGTTACACCTTGACTCTATTTTTCCAGCAGGGACTTGATGTTGCTATTGAAGAAGAGAAACCTGACGATATTAGTGACAAGGAGTGGGCCGACGTAAACAAGTTGGCATGCGGAACAATTCGATCGTGCTTGTCCAGGGAGCAGAAATATGCTTTCAAAAATGAAGTTTCTGCACACAAACTATGGAAGGCATTGGAAGACACTTTCTTGAAGAAAAGTGGTCAAAATAAGCTTTTGATGAAGAAGAGATTGTTCCGGTTCGAGTATCGACCGGGTTCTACGATGAATGAACACATTACTCTGTTTAAAAAATTAGTAGCAGACCTGTTCAATTTAGATGTTATATTTGAAGATGAAGACTTGGCTTTGATGCTGTTATCATCTCTTTCCGATGAATTCAAGCACCTGGAGACTACTTTACTTCATGGGAAGGAGAATGTATCATTGGAGGCTGTATGTTCTACTTTGTATAGTCACGAGTTAAGGCATCAAGATAAAGTGAAGAACAAAGCACCTGCAGCAGATGAAGCCTTAGTGGCTAGAGGATGACAGCAAGGCCAGTCAAAAGGAAGAAGAGGAAGATCCAATTCGAGAAGCAAAGTTGCCAAAGATGAGTGTGCCTTTTATCATGAGAAAGTGCATTGGAAGAAAGACTGTCCGAAGTTGAAAAAGAAGGGAAAGACTCCACAAGATGCAAAAGTTACAGAATGCAAGAGTGATGCAGAGTCAGACACTTCTTTAGTTGCTTTACCTAAAACATCGCATGTTGATGAGCGGATTTTGGATTCTGGTTGCACCTACCATATGTGCCCCATTCGGGAATGGTTCTTTGACCTTGAAGAGCTCAATGGCGGGGTTGTTTTCATGGGCAATGACAATCCATGTAAAACAGTCGGGATAGGTTCATTCAAGCTGAAAAATCATGATGGATCCACCAGAATTTTGAGAGATGTTCGATATGTTCTAGAGTTGAAGAAGAATCTCATTTCTTTAGGGGCCTTAGAATCAAAAGGCCTAGTTGTCACTATCCGAGATGGAATTCTTAAAGCAACATCAGGAGCATTGGTGATGTTAAAAGGCGTGAGGAAGAATAATTTGTATTACTACCAAGGTAGTACAGTAATTGGGGCAGTTGTAGTAGTAACTTCTGGAAGCAAGAAAGATGCAGAGGCAACAAAGCTGTGGCATATGCGTTTGGGACATGCTGGTGAAAAATTCTTGCAGATTCTTGCCAAGCAGGGATTGTTGAAAGGTACGAAGACTTGCAAAATTGGAATTTTTTTAGCATTGAGTTCTGGGAAAGCAACAAAGAGTGAAGTTTGGCACTACTATCCATGATACTAAGGGGATTTTGGACTATGTGCATTCAGATGTGTGGGGACCTGCCAAGACTCCATCTCTTGGAGGTAGACACTATTTTGTCACTTTTGTTGACGATTTTTCCAGAAGAGTGTGGGTGTTTATAATGAAGAAGAAGGATGAAGTGCTTGGGATTTTCCTTAAATGGAAAACTCAGGTTGAGAACCAAACAGGAAGGAAGATTAAAGTTCTCCGAACAGACAATGGTGGAGAATATACGAGTGATCCATTCCTGAAGATATGCCAAGATTGTGGCGTAGTTCGGCACTTCACAGTCAGAAAAACACCACAGCAGAACGGGGTGTCAGAGCGTATGAACAAGACATTGGTGGAGAAAGTTCGTTGTATGTTGTCTAATGCTGGGCCAGGCAGAAATTTTTAGGCTGAGGCTGTGACATATGCTCAACATCTTGTTAATTGGTTGCCACATTCTGCTTTAGGTGGCAAGACCCCTTTGGAGGTATGGTCTGGAAAACCTGCTACAAATTATGATTCTTTGCGTGTGTTTGGCTCTACTGCATACTATCATGTGAATGAATCAAAGTTAGATCCACGAGCAAAGAAGGCTCTATTTATGGGTCTTAATGCTGGAGTGAAGGGATACCGTCTTTGGTGTCTAGAGGCAAAGAAGACTATTATCAGCAGGGATGTTACCTTTAATGAATCTGCCATGTTGACTAAGGTAAATCCAGAAGAAGCTGGTGGTACTTCACAGCAGGTGGAGTGTGTATCAAAGCAGGTGGAGTTTGAGCCTACTATGGTGATCCCAGCTAAGAGCACCAATGGTGACTCTTCATTGATAGAGGAAGAGTCAGGTGAAGAAGAGGTTCCGACCCAAGAACCTATGCAGCAGTTCGAGTCAATTGCCACTAGTAGACCAAGACGAGAAAGGAGAAAACCAGAACGTCTCATTGAAACGGTGGCCTATGCACTTCCAGTCATTGATGATGTTCCTTCCACTTTTTCAGAAGCCATTCGGAGTTCTGAAAGTAGCAGTTGGAAAGAGGCAATGGAGGAGGAGATGAAATCTCTTCAGAAGAACAAGATATGGAAGTTGACACAACTACCGAAGGGAAAGAAGGCAATTGGATGCAAATGGGTATTTGCTAAGAAAGAAGGATTTCCTAACAAGAATAATGTTCGCTACAAGGCAAGATTGGTGGCTAAAGGCTACGCTCAGAAGGAGGGAATTGATTATAATGAGGTATTTTCTCTAGTTGTGAAGCATTCCTTCATTAGAATTCTATTGGCCTTGGTAGCACAATTGAATTTGGAGCTAGCTCAACTTGATGTGAAGACTGCATTCCTACACGGTGACTTGAAGGAGGAAATCTATATGAGTCAGCCCGATGGATACAAAGTTGCTGAAGAAAATTGGGTGTGCAAACTAGACAAGTCGTTGTACGATTTGAAGCAATCACCAAGACAGTGGTACAAATAATTTGACAAGTTTATGTTGGGTCAAAAGTACACAAGGAGCAAATACGACCATTGTGTGTATTTAAGAAGACTGCAAGATGGGTCCTACATCTATCTACTCTTATACGTTGATGATATGCTGATAGCTGCAAAGAGCCAAGTTGAAATTGACAAGTTGAAGGTTCAGTTTAGTAGAGAGTTCGAGATGAAGGATTTGGGAGAAGCCAAGAAGATTCTCGGCATGGAGAAAAGTAGAGATAGAGAGGGAGGCAAGCTTTAGCTGACACAAAAGGAGTATTTGAAGAAAGTACTACAACGTTTTGGCATGAATGAAGACTCAAAACCTGTAGGTACTCCACTTGCTCCTCATTTGAAGCTTAGCAGCCAGTTATCTCCGCAGACAGATGAAGAACGAGAGTACATGGCAAAACTCCCTTATGCCAATGTAGTCGGAAGCTTGATGTATGCAATGGTGTGTTCGAGACCGGATATTTCACAAGCTGTAAGTGTTGTTAGCAGATACATGCATGATCCTGGCAGAGGTCATTGGAAAGCTGTGAAATGGATTCTTCGGTATATCAAAGATACAGTAGATGTTGGCTTAATGTTTGAGCGGGATGAATCACTTGGTCAAGGAGTGGTTGGATATTGTGATTCCGACTATGCAGGAGATTTGGATAAGCGAAGATCGATGACGGGCTATTTGTTCACTTTAGCACAAGCCCCTGTTAGTTGGAAGTCCACTTTACAGCCAACGGTGGCTTTGTCTACAATGGAGGCAGAGTATATGGCTATTACAGAAGCTGTAAAGGAGGCAATTTGGCTTTATGGGTTGCTAAAAGACTTGGGGATGGTCAGAAACAACTTGTGGTGTATTCTGACAGTCAGAGTGCTATTCATTTAGCGAAGAATCAAGTCTTTCATGCACGGACGAAGCACATTGATGTTCGCTATCATTTTGTGAGAGAAATTCTTGAAGAAGAAGAGATACTTCTCCAGAAGATTTTGACTACAGAGAATCCTGCAGATATGATGACCAAGGTGGTAACAAAGGCCAAGTTTGAACATTGTTTAGACTTGGTCAATGTCCTGCACATTTGAGTTGGCGCCAGAAGGCGCAAGTTGGAACCACCGCAGAGGCTGTTCTTTGTTTGATTAAGAAGATAGAGATTTGGTGGAACTACAAAATACCAAGGTGGAGATTGTTGAATAGTGTTGTTTTGTTTTGAATCCCACATCGGTTGAGAAGTGGGTTTGGGGAGTTTTGTTTTGTTATAAATAGAACTCACCCTTCCCTTAGTTAAACATCCCAAATATTAGAGTATAATTGTATCCTAACAATTGTACTAAATACTCTTCTCCTAGTAAAAAGAGCAGGCCCTTTTCTAGTGGTGCTCCGGAGACGTAGGCAAAAATTGGCCGAACTCCGTTATCAATTTTTGAGTGTGTTCTTTCTTTATTATTCCGCCTTTATTTTCCGCATTTGTTTATTTTGCTTAGTATTCAACATTGGCAGGCTAAGCCGCCTTATCTCTTTCTTGGCTGGCAAAGCCGCCTTGTTTAATTTGTTGGCCGGCTAAGCCGCCTTTGTCGGGTATAGGTTGTGAATTATAACACTGTGCAAGTGAGTCCTGTCTAGGAGGCTGGGTTTTAAGTGAACCACTGTTCCTCCAGTCTTTCCTGGGGATTTATCTTGGAATGATAATTCTATCTAAGGAGATAGGCTAGGCCATCTTTTCTGAGAATTATCGAATCAGTTCAATTCACTAGTTTGTTGTAGTGGAGAATTTACCCGATTTTCCCAACAAGTGCTCCATACAATATTCCAACTGTTAGATTGATAGTGATCCAAACATGCATTTCAGTGCGAGGAGCAGTAAAATTGTAGATCAATCTGAGGATAGCTGATCTCGATATATTACCAACAGCAACTTCTGAGGCCGGGAAGCAAGGTCATGTGGCATGTCTGTCTTCATTATAGATCTTCCCTTTTCTGTTAGCTTGGTGTTTTTAGCAGATACTAATTTGTAAAAACGAAATTTATACAATAACAAATCTAAAGATGTTACATGTAAGAACCTGCACTTTCCATGTTCCCCGAACAATCAGGCTGACTACAGTTTAGTATAAGTTGGCCTGATGCAGATCCGTCATCTCAAAATTATATTTTTGCAATATTGTTACTAGCCCTATTGCCTTATGTCAGGCTTGACCAGAGAGTTGACAAATACAAAAGTCGGAAAGGAAATGCATATAACGGAAGAAATGTATTTTCCTAAGTATGCCAGGTTTGACCTGAAATGATGTTGGAAAGTCAGAAAATACAATCAACCAATGACTAGGGAAGATTGAAATACTACACATTCCAACAGCAATTAAATCATAGACCATTTTCAAACAAAGAACCAGTAAATTCCAATTTGTACACAATATTTTTGAGTAATGTATTCGCAAAGAGAAAAATCTTGATAAAATACAAAAGTCTCAGTTACGTTGGTCGACAGTTCCATGTGATCCTGATGCATGATAACGCTGATATCCAACAGTCTTCCTGCAACCTATTTCTGGTCTTCCATAGGCTACCATTTGCATTTGTGGGGGCAGGTTGTTTTCCAACATATAGGCGTGGATAAGCATTCTGTGAGGAGTAGGTGGAAGGCAAGAGCATGTGATGGACCTCATCGGCTATGTTTTCTTTTTCTGCATACCCCAGCAGCAACACTTGCCTCCAGCTTTTGATTCTAATTAAAACATTTTCACAATATACTTTCACCTGTTTATATCCTCGTTCTTGGCTCACAAACTCATCAATTCTTCGCTCTACTAGCTTTCATTTGAGAAACAAGCCTGCTGCTAAGTTTTTTTTTTTTTCTCTGTACACCCTTCCACAGAGATTCGCCAACAAATTAAGACTCTATGGCTATACGTTTGCCCGGTGTTCATGCCAAGCAAAGATCTAGTTCAGCTACCAGCAAATCTGTACCTAAAGGTTTCCTAGTAGTTTATGTTGGGGAAACTGAGAGAAAGCGATATCTGGTTCCAATCTCATGCTTGAATTAATCAGCCTTCGTTTCAACATTTGCTCAGTAAAGCTGAAGAAGAGTTCGGTTTTGATCATCCAATGGGCGGTCTGACGATTCCATGCAGAGAAGACATTTTCTTTGATGTCATGTCTGAGTTGAGTAGATCATAAGGGACAAAAAAAAATAGTGAAAAGAATGTTGCATATTAGAGATTACCAGATTAATGTAAATATCTTACACTGAAATGATATTTCTACGGATGAAAATTTTGGCAGGCATATTTTATTCTTCTTCCCTTGTTTTCAATGTCAGAAACGGTCAGATTAGATTGCTTTTATCTTGGTCCCCGCCTCAACAGATAAAACTCATTCTTAATGGACGTCGTTAGATTTTCAGTCCTACATACACCGGTAACTAGTTGGTATTTGGCATTTGCTGCATTTTCCAGACTTTTATGCTTAATCCAATTGGTGCATGTAATAGGTCGCTTTGTAATCAACTTTACTCATGCTTCAAACTTCAAAATCATCCATAAGAAGCACAAATGTCGCCATAATTAAGCAATAATTTGGCACAGTAGAGTTTAAGATGCATAGTATTTTTTTATTTTGACAATCTCAAAAAAAGTTTTAACAATTCTTGAGGATGAATAAAATTTCAGATTTAATTAGCAGGTCAAAGACAGCATTAAACTTTTGAACCATGCCACTAATTCGCTAAGAGCTACAGTGTAGGGCAGATATTTGGGCCGATAGATCAATATTTTGGTAGCGAGCAGCAAAACTACTACATCAATAAAACAAGAGATGGAAGACCTAATTCCCGGACTAATTCAGGTTCCAAGTAAATAACATCAATGATAAAAACAAAATAGTTTAGTAAATAAGGGTTAAAATTAAACCCTCCAATATCTCAAGGGGAAAGTTGGGAAAGAAATTAAGAAGAATCCCAAATTAATAAACCTGAGAGCTAGCTCGCTAGCAGGCAATTAATTAGTCATTAAGCAAATGAAAATTAACAGATTTTATTTTTGTTGGCTGCGACGGATTTGTTGGAGAGGACGAATTTTTTCCAGCAGGCGACGGTTTCTCTCTGGATTTCGAGGTCGGACTTCTTGGGGGAGGGGGTTTCTTGGTGTTTATGATGGGACGGAGGGAGGGCGTCGAGGTCGTGGAGGACCTTGATGATGTCGAGGACGAGGCGCTCGGCGAGGGCGCGGGAGAAGTCTTCCCGGATGACAACGCGGAGGACGGTGACATGGGCGGCGTCGGCGGGCATGGTGTAGGCCGGGACTATCCAGCCAAAGCGGCGGAGCATCTCGGCGATCTCAAACTCGTCGTGGCCGGAGGAGTTGTCCTTGAGGGAGAAGGCCACCAGGGGCACCCCAACCTCCTTCGACACAATCTTGAACCTCCCCGTCTCCTCCAGCCCTTTCCTCAGCACCATCGCGTTCTGGTGACAGTTATCCATCACGTTCCTGTATCCCTCGTACCCTAGCCTTATTAGTTGATAGTACTGTGCTATTATTTGACTTGAACCTGCATGAATTTTAATTGCATGCATGCATATATTAATAATCATATAATATAATCAAATCACTCAATCAGTGATATATAGTATTTATAATTATAAATACCTTTGGAGAAATTAAGTGTGAAAGTTGGCTGATCAGCTCCAAGATAGTTGATGTGAAAGATGAGCTCTTCAGGCAAGTCTTCTTTGCTCCTCCAGATATTCCAACCAACACCGGCGTAGACAAGCCCATACTTGTGCCCGCTCACGTTAATGCTCTTCACCAGTGGAAGCCTGAAGTCCCATTCCAGCTCCGGCCACAAAAACGGCGCAATGAACCCTCCACTCGCTGCATCCACATGAATTGGTGTATCCCACCTGCGCATGCCCACATTAATTATTAATAATCTTTTAATTATTGCATGTTCTCTTAATATATAATTCATCCCATAAGATGCATATACTGGTACGGTACCCGGTGGCTTTGTTCTTCTCCAGCAAAAGATCATTCAAGAGCTTCACATCTTCGAATTCTCCATTAAGGGTAGAACCCAGAATGGCAGCAACACAGATGGTGTTTTCATCCACCATCTCCACCGCTTTTTCGGGGTCCATGACATAGTAGTCCTCCCTTAGCTTTACTTCCTTCAGTTCTACCTCGAAGTACCTCGCAAACTTCTCCCAGCACACCTATTTATTTTATATAAGACACTCGAGTAAGTGAGGGAACCAAGACCATAATTTTTATCAAAAGAAAAAAAAAACCAAGACAATCCCATAATTAATATATATAATCCTTTAAATTGATCATGCATGCAATTATTGGAAAACGGAGGCATCAATTAATTAGGTAGGTATTGACATGCAGATATACCTGAACATTGGCACCAGTGACAATATTGGGGTTGTTATAAGGTAATCCTTGGGCCTTGCGCTTGTTTTGCCACTTTCTCTTAAAAGCAAGCCCAGCGAGCATTATTGCCTCGGATGATCCCACGGTTCCCACACCAACTGCGGCCTCAGCTTCTCCAAGCGGTGCGTTGAATAGATGTGCTATCATGTTCACACACCGATTCTGCCCGGCCCATCCCACACACACATGTCAAACCATTTAATTAAGTGCAGCACGTATTATATATAAAAAAAAAATTCAAATTCTACAAAGTATGTTATATAATATTCTTTTCGTACAAAAAGAGTATACCTAATTATAAGATTATATATATATTACTGTGGGTGGGTGGGGGGAGAGAAACTAACCTGAAGCTCAGTGGTAACGGGATACTCGTCCATATCGACGTAGTTTTTGTTCATGGAATCCATGATAAGCTTGTCGCACTCTGGTTCCATCCAAGTGGTGACAAAGGATGCCAAGTTCAGCCTGGGCTTCCCATCAAGCATTAGCTCATCGTTGATGATCTGAAAAGCTGCCTCCTTTGGTATCGAATTCTCTGGCATCTTGTATCTGCATATATATTTGCATAAACATCACTATTCGTTAGTGTAAAAAAAATAATAATAAACATCATAATTCAACATAAGATATAACAAATTTTATTTAAACAGTGATGACTATACTGCAGTGATAAATTAATAAGTACCTAGGAAGTGGCTCCCGGACATAGCGAGAGGCAAAGGTAGAGTGCACCGAGACGTCGGACTGAGAAGCAATTCTTGAGAGAACCATCGTATTGGGTGAATAATTCAATCAAAATACCACAACAACAACCCAAACGCACAACAGTAGTAATATATAAATTAAACAAAACCCTTCACACACGATATATTGTATATATATGCGAATGCGCCTTAGATTGCTGTGGGTTTGAGTTTGCGTGGAGAAGATATGTAAGGTATGGTATTTATATAGTAATAGCTGGGTTGATGGAAATTCTTCCTCCCCAAGACGTCTTCTCCTTCCTTTCCAAACTTAACAAAAGAGGAAAAAGAGAATATAGGAAAAAAAATTTATTCCATATGTTCATAAAATAAACACACAGTTAGTATACCAAGATTGCCCCTTGTTCTGTTTTCGTTCCGCGTTTTCCCCTCCTAATATCACCATGCCTTAAAAGATTTTTTCCTTTTCTTGTTTTTTCTTTTGCCTCCTTGCCTTAATTTCAGGCACTTTTTTTTTAATGAAAAAAAGTGGTAAGCATTTATTTCAGACACTTAGTTAGGAGAAATTGTAAGAAACGCATTAAATCCTAGTAGTAAGCATTTATTTTAGGTTAAATGACATATTATATCCCTTTGCTTTGTCAATTTCAATGTTTATATCCCTTCCTTTTTAATTTGAAAAATTCTCTCCCCTAACTTGATAAAAACCATATAATGTTGTCCAATTTACCTGGTATGGTAAACTCATGGTAATAGAAAAGTGACATGTGTCCTGAAGGGCTGACAAGTTCAAAATTGTTTATTGATATTTTTCCCTCTTTCTATTTTCTTTTTTTGAATTTATTATTTCCAAAAAAAATAATAAAGGAAAAAAATAAATGGTTCACAATCCAGCTAAAAGTACCCGTCCATTGTTCATTATTTTCTATGGACAAACAAGAAATACTAATTTCTTTAGACGAAAAAACATTAAAAGAGAAAGAGTTTTAAATGGACTTGTTACGAAAATAAAAGAGAAAGAGTTTAAAATGGCCTAAAATTGTTTAAAATTGTTTAAAAAGGAAAAAATGTAGGAACAAAAAGCTTCTTTCTGCACTGGTACACTGCTTCTTGCACTGTGTGGTGATGTGGAGTAGACAAGGCTGTGAATATAATAACTGCAGATGCTTCAAGGCGTGCTGCTAATGTCACTTTCCTTAAGACAATATTTGCCACCACCACTTACTCTAAAGTCGGTATGCAACGGTGTTTTGCAAATTTGTCTTGGAGATACAATGAAGCCCCTGGTTGAAGATGTCTTGCATAAACACCACAACCCTTGATCACTTTCCGAATATAAGTAGAATATCTATTTTATATGATAACCCTGCAGTGGTATACCATATAAAAGGCAAAGTATTTTATTTAGTGAGTGAAAAAGTAAAACACAATTTGTTTTACTTTTGGTAAGTAGAAAAAGTAAGTGAACCAGTTGGAGAGAAAAGAGGGAAACTAAAACACAATTTGTTTTGTACGTTTGGATACTTTCTGATGTCTGGAAATGAGAATGAGTGGCCTATTTATAAGCCTTCATGTATCTTTTCTAAAAGACACATTTAATCCAAAAGTTACAGCCATTAAATTCAAACTTAAATTTGTATCTTTTCCAAAAGACACAATACAAAAGGATGTAACTATTCATTTTTAAACTCATTTCCAGTAGATACCTTTTACACCAAAAGGTACAAATATAATTCCTCTTTATATTATAAAAATCCTCCAACATTCCCCCACCATTTTTATAATACCTTGCAATTCGATAGTTCTGGAAATCTTATGCATAAATGAAAATGTCGGTGAGACTTGAATTTTCACTTAGTGAATCGTGTATCGCCAATCGGAATTGTCAGTAGACTATGCTTTGAACTAACATCTTCCATATTGACTGGTTGGACCACATATCCACACACAAGATTTCTCATCCAGAAATGTGATCTTTATAGCCGACACGTTAAAGGCCTTGTGTCTTGTATCTGTTCATGAGTGCTGTTAGAGTTCAAGCCACAAAACTCCTAGAGGCGGCCATACTTCCACTCACATAGGTAGTCTCTATATCCTTAGTGTTCCCGTTATAAACACTTTCGCAAATACATGCCATAGAGATCTATTAAGAGCATAAGCTCACCCTTTCTCTTGTCCTAACGGGTACCAAGCACTCTTATCTTGGGATGGAATTTAAAGTGAGTGCTTGCCAGTCATCCTAATAGTGTACTTTGACTCATTGAACTCAAGATTTGATGTTTTATCAAACGTTGAGTCGAGGTTCCACTATTGGTGACCTATAGAAATTGGCTTGAGACCCATCCCATTAGAGGTCTTACTTACCTTATCTCTGGTAAGTCCTTTTGTAAAAGCATCTGCCAAGTTTTGTTGTGACCTCACAAAATCAATGGTGATCACCGAATTTCTTATCAATTCTTGTACATAGCTATGTCTTAATCCGATATGTCTAGATTTTCCATTGTAAACTTGGCTATATGCTTTAGACAATGTGGCCTGACTGTCACAATGTATTGATATGGGAGAAATTGGTTTGGGCCACAGCGGAATCTCATAAAGTAAATCTTTTAACCATTCCGCTTCTTTGCTAGCAGATGTTAAGGCCACAAATTCAGATGCCATAGTGGAGTCTGTGCAAAGAGTTTGCTTTTTAGAGCTCCAAGATATTGCACCCCCACCAAGCATGAAGATCCATCCAGTTACAGATGAATAATCATCTTTATTAGAAATCCAACTAGCATCTGAAAATCCTTCTAACACCGAAGGATATCCGGTATAGCATATACCATAGTTCATAGTTCGTTTTAAGTACCTTAAAACTCTATGAACTGCCTGCCAATGTTGCTTACCCGGATTGCTAGTAAATCTGCTTAGCTTTCCAACGGCAAATGCAATGTCTGGCCTTGTACAAGTCATTGCATACATCAAGCAGCCTATAACCTTTGAATATTCCAGTTGTGCTACCGGACTTCCTTGATTTTTAGCCAACTTCAAGTTTGGATCAAATGGAGTAGATAACGGAGAACTCTCCAGTTTCTCAAACTTGTTGAGTATTTTCTCAATGTAATGGGATTGCGACAATGTAATCCCATTACTACTCCTTATAATCTTTATACCAAGAATTACATTTGCTTCTCCCATATCTTTCATATCAAAATTTTCTGACAAGTACTTCTTGGTATTCTCAACTTGATCCATGTCCGTGCCAAATATAAGCATGTCATCTACGTATAAGCAAATAATCACACCTTTTCCATCTTTGAATTTGCTATATACGCATTTATCAGATGTGTTAATCTTGTAACCATCTGCAAGCACAACCTCATCAAACTTTTGATGCCATTGCTTAGGTGCTTGTTTAAGTCCATACAAGGACTTCTCAAGTTTACAAACCTTATGTTCTTGTCCTTGTAGGACAAAACCTTCTGGTTGTTCCATGTAAACTTCCTCATCCAATTCACCATTCAAGAATGCTGTTTTAACATCCATCTGGTGAATAACCAGGTTATGTATTGATGCAAGTGCAATCAATAATCTTATTGTAGCAATTCTTGCTACTGGCGAATAGGTATCAAAATAATCTACTCCTTCTTTCTGAGTAAATCCTTTCGCCACCAACCTGGCCTTGAACTTATCAATAGTTCCATCAACCTTCATTTTCCTTTTGAAAATCCATTTGCATCCAATCGGTTTGGAGCCTGGTGGTAGGTCTACTAATTTCCAAGTTTTGTTACCCATTATAGAATCCATTTCATCTTGGATTGCTTCTTTCCAGAAGGCTGCATCCTGTGACTTCATAGCTTCACTATAAGTCTTAGGATCTTCTTCTATATTGTAACAAAATGGTACATGATTTTCAGTACCTTCTTTTATACCTTCAACTAGGTAATAAAAGTCCGATGACTGTGTAGTTCTTTTAACTCTTTTGCTCCTTCTTTGCTCAAGTGCATCACTTAAGTCTTCCTTTGTATTTGAGTTTGGAATGTCAAGTGGAGATGCTATAGATTTTTGAATGGAATTGAATCTTGTCTCATCAAATAAGGCATCCCTTGATTCAATAACAGTATTAATTGTTATTGCATCATTAGGTTCTATAACCATGAACCTATAAGCCTTACTATGATGTGCATATCCTATGAATATGCATTCAATTCCTCTTTCGCCCAATTTTCTTTTCTTAGGCTCAGGAACTCTCACAATTGCTCTGCATCCCCAAACTCTTAGATGACTAAGATTTGGTTTTCTTTTGTTCCAAAACTCATATGGGGTGATCTTGCTCCTTTTATTAGGAACTCGATTCAATATGTAAGTGGCAGTTAATATTGCCTCACCCCAAAATCCTAATCCCAAACCGGAATTAGAGAGCATGGCATTTGCCATCTCTACCAGAACACGGTTCTTGCGTTCTGCAACACCATTTTGTTGTGGTGTATATGGAGCTGTTGTTTCATGGACTATCCCAGTTGAATTAAAGAAACTTGGATCATAGTATTCACCACCTCTATCAGTTCTTAATCTTTTGACATGTGATTCACAATGCAATTCAACCTCTAGTTTAAATGCTCTAAATTTATCCATTGCTTCATCTTTAGAATGCAACAAATAAACATAGCAAAATCTAGAGTAATCATCAATAAAAGTAACAAAATACTTCTTTCCACCAATAGTAGGATTACTATGCATGTCACAAACATCACTATGTACCAATTCAAGAATCTTAGTACTTCTTTCAACTTTTGGGAATGGATGTCTTGTGATTTTAGTAAGCATGCATGTTTTGCATTGTTGATCACTTTTGTTAGTGTTAGGAATTATTTCCATTTTCATCATATCTTGCATTTTCCTAACATTCACATGTCCTAACCGATTATGCCATAAGGAAAAAGAAGAAGAATCAACAGTATAAGCAGCAACATACTTATTCTTATTATTGATATTTAACTTGAACATATTATCATACATGTAGCCTTTGCCAACAAAGACACCACCCTTGGATAGAATAAATTTGTCTGCCTCGAAAACCATTTTGAAGCCAAACTTGTTTAGCATACTTCCGGACACAAGATTCTTCCTTATCTCAGGCACATAGTACACTTCTGTAAGTGTAAGTGTCTTTCCAGAGGTGAACTCGAGATCAACACTTCCTTTGCCTTTGATAGTTGCTTTAGTAGCATTCCCCATGTATAAATTTGAACCATCTTCTAAGGGCTCAAAGGTCTTGAAGAAATCTTTGTCCTTGCAGACATGTTTTGTTGCTCCGGAATCTATCCACCAAGCACCATCATCTTGTACCATATTGATTTCAGAAATCATGGCTACAAACTTATCAGTTGATGGTGCATCATTCTTGCCTTGAATTTTCTTCCTTTTGAGAAGCCGGCATTCAGACTTGTAGTGTCCAGGCTTGTTGCAATTGAAGCACACAACCTTCTTCTTGATGGACTTATTGTCTTTAAAGCTACTAAATTTTCGTTTTTTAGACTTGCTTCCTTGTCCATCCTCCACCAAGTGCACTTTTGACACTTGTGAGTCTTGCTCTTTATCTTCTTCTTCTTTACGAAGGCTCTCCTCAATTCGGAGTTTATTTCCAAGAGCTTGAAGACTAATGTCTTCTTTCTTGTGCTTCAACTGCTTCTTAAATTCCTTCCATGAAGGAGGCAACTTATCTATAATAGATGCTACAATAATGCCTTCATCCATGTTCAAATTATGATGCTTGAATGTACCAAGAATATGCTCAATTTCATGAAATTGCTCCATAACAGATTTATTGTCTACCATGCGATAATTATTGAAATTAGAGACAATGAACTTCTTACTTGTAGCATCCTCCTTTAAGTATCTCTGTTCGAGCAACTCCCACAGGTCCTTTGCTGAAGCAGAGTTGTAGTATGTATCGAACATAGTGTCTGACATTCCATTGAGAATGCTTCCCAAAGCAATGCAATTATCATTATCCCATTTGTTCCGCTTGATAGCATCCTTCTTTGTTTCGTCCTCCTTTTCTTCTGGCCTGGACTCCTTGAGAACATACAAAATTCCCATTGCAGCAAGTAGAAAATGCATCTTCTTTTGCCATCTTCGAAAGTAACCATCTTCAAAGCATTCCAACTTTGCGAAATTTGGCTCCTTTGGCACAACAACCTTGTTCTTCCCCATAATGCCAAATATTGTCTTAAGATTGTAGGAACAAAAAGCTTCTTTCAGCACTGGTACACTGCTTCTTGCACTGTGTGGTGATGTGGAGTAGACAAGGCTGTGAATATAATAACTGCAGATGCTTCAAGGCGTGCTGCTAATGCCACTTTCCTTAAGACAATATTTGCCACCACCACTTACTCTAAAGTCGGTATGCAACGGGGTTTTGCAAATTTGTCTCGGAGATACAATGAAGCCCCTGGTTGAAGATGTCTTGCATAAACACCACAACCCTTGATCACTTTCCGAATAAAAGCAGAATATCTATTTTATATGATAACCCTGCAGTGGTATACCATATAAAAGGCAAAGTATTTTATTTAGTGAGTGAAAAAGTAAAACACAATTTGTTTTACTTTTGGTAAGTAGAAAAAGTAAGTGAACCAATTGGAGAGAAAAGAGGGAAACTAAAACACAATTTGTTTTGTACGTTTGGATACTTTCTGATGTCTGGAAATGAGAATGAGTGGCCTATTTATAAGCCTTCATGTATCTTTTCCAAAAGACACATTTAATCCAAAAGTTACAGCCATTAAATTCAAACTTAAATTTGTATCTTTTCCAAAAGACACAATACAAAAGGATGTAACTATTCATTTTTAAATTCATTTCCAGTAGATACCTTTTACACCAAAAGGTACAAATATAATTCCTCTTTATATTATAAAAATCCTCCAACAAAAAAATCACTTGCTACGAAAAAAATATTAAAAGAAAAAGAGTTTAAAATGGACTAAAATTGTTTAAAAAGGGAAAAGATCACTTGTTTGTTACCCTTTGAGGAGGATAACTTTTAGGGGAAAAAAATAACAAAAATAGAGATCACAATAATAAAACCAGAAAACCCATCAAAATATTGTCGTGCGATCATCCTTAAGGCATCACCCAAAATAAAAAAGGAAAGAAGAAAAAAAACAAAAAACAAGATCGTCGGAGCCTAGGGGCCAGGAATCTTGGTAAGAGCCGGTGAACAAGGAGAAAGAAGCAAACTGGCACTAAAATGCTCGACGGGGTTGTTGTTTTTATGTTTTTGTTCTCATCGTAGTATTTATGATTATTTTACTTATGTATGATTAGCAATTAGCACTATAAAATCACTTAAAATAAATTTTTTTCTTTTTTTTTGGCATAATATTTATTTATTTGTTTTTTTTGCATAACATTTATTTTTTTTTTACTTCATTATCATATTTTATTTTAAAAATTAAAATTCCAAAAATCAAGATAGGAAAAGAAAAATAATAATAAACACTTACAAATTGGCCAGCTAAACATGACAGATGTCATCTTTACATTTACATTGGTCTACCTGCTATAACAAGTAAATTGGACAAACATTGTGTGGTTTTTATAAAGTTTGGGGACAAACATTTTCAAATTAAGGGAGAAGGGACACAAACATTGAAATTAACTAAGTGAAGGGACATAATTTATCATTTAATCAATTATTTTTTTATTTCAGGAAATAAAGTAAAAACCCTATTGTGTTTTCCTTGGGTTCTTTCCTCCCGTACTACCATTTCTTTGGGGTTCTTACCGGAGTTGGTGAAAATATATACAAAGAGTTTTTTTACAAGCATGTGTGTTGAAGAGGGCAACACTGGACAAACGCTAAGTACTGTAGCAGGCTGCATGCATCATACAGAACAATGAATTGTTATCTTTTCATCATACATCACATGCTGTCTTGCACTGCAGTTGTCAACAATTGTTCTGTTGTTAGGAAGGATTGACATGATTTGCGTTTATCCTGAGTAATATAATTAATTTGGAAATAGTGTTTTTGTCTTTTGGCGGATGCAGAACAGAAGATTATGTCAAACCCAAAGAGTTTTTTAACCTCTAATTGGTCTCATCCTTAAATTATGAACAAATGGTTAAGCATTTTAGATTTTCTAAATACGCTACCTACCTTAAGACATCAGGAACTTGTGGCAATGACTATAGTACTAGATTATATAGCAACCATGGAGCAAAAGCTGAAAAACCTTAATCCCCAGAAAAACATAACATCACATCTTGACTCTTTTGTGGGGTTTAAAAACTGAGGCAACAGAGCAATATTCATCAGTGTGCGTGATTTTCATGGTAAAAAAGGAACGAAAAAAGCTTTACATATCGTTTAGATTATGGGAATAATTGCAATTTTCTCATTTCGAAGTATTTAACAAGTGTATGTACATCCAAAGGCGATTCTTGCATACAAAATTGTTCTTTGAGACTGGTATATAGTCCTACTTTCTGGCTATCATCTACATTACTCTGAAACAACACCAAGGAAGTCACTTTCTCCACAAGGAATTGTCAAGCCACCTGGATGATCCAAACTCTTCTTCGGCTTTACTCAGCAAATCTTGAAAGGAAGGCTGATTCAAATATGAGACTGGAACTACATATCGCTTTCTCTCAGTTTCCCCAACATAAACTACTAGGAAACCTTTGGGTACAGATTTGCTTGTAGCTGAAATAGATCTCTGCTTAGCAAGAACACCGGGCAAACGTATAGCCATAGTGTCTTAATTTGTTGATGAATCTCTAAGGAAGGATTTACAGAGAAGAAAGGAAAACTTAGCAGCAGGCTTGTAGATCTTCTGGTAGGAGCTTCCCGAGAGCTTAAACTGATGGTTGAGACCCCAAGACCGGTTTTGGGTTTATTACTCTAACACCCTCCTTCAAGTGAAAGCCCTTTGGGCTTGAAACTTGCACAGGCCCGTCCATACCTTGTGCTTTTTAATTCAACAAGGAGGGAGGCGTGGGGATTCGAGCACGCGACCGTTTGGTCATTATGGCTTCGCTACCATGTCAAGTGACCATCTCAACCATGTTAGATTATGTGATCAAGCTGCATTAGTGATCAAGTTGTTAGTGGAGAATAATCAAGTTGTATGGTTTGTCCCATCAACTTAAGTGTAGTGTGCAAGTTGTGTGTGTCTTTTTGTTATTGTAATGTTTTCTTTGTTATCTGTTCTTCTTGGTAACCAAGAAGATCAGCTTAGTGGATTATGGGTCTCCATACTGCACTAAGAAGTATGGGTTGAAGGTATGGGCTGCATGCAAGTTGCTGCAGCAAGTTGGATTTTTAGGCTGATTTTCTGCCTATATATTGAGTCTTGTAATCAGTTACAATCAAGTGAAAATAAAGATACATTGAGTGCTTTTCACTTCACAAACTGTTCCTTAGCTTGTTCATTTAGTGTTCTAGTCGAGTGATTAAAAGAATTGAGAGAAAACCAATGAAACAGTAACCCAAAAAACCAACTTGAGTGTTCTTCAGTTTTCTGGAAATTTTCCAGTTTTTTCCCAGAAAACATTGATGTTGTAACCCCAACATCGATGTTATTTTTGTTCTGCCGAATTGTTTAAAGTTGCGAGTTGTCACAACATCGATGTTGTAGCTCCAACATCGATGTTTTAGCAGCTCGGCAGAATCATTTGAAGTTCCAGTAGCATTTAAACATCGATGTTCTTAGTTCAACATCGATGTTCTAAGTGCACTACCAGAGAAATTGAAGACCAGTAGCCTAAAAACATCGATGTTATTGATTCAACATCGATGTTCTTGAGCTGAAGTTCTTTTCTTTGAGAAACAAAAGCCAACAATTGGTAGCGGAGCAGGTTCTTTCTTTCAGGCCTGTTTCATTTCATTGAAACCACATCAAATTAGCCCCAAAACACCTACCTAAACACCAAATTTCAAAATGAATACACAACCCACAAATAGAACCACCTCATCCTTACCTCTACCCCCTGTTTTTGAAGGAGAGAACTACAACTATTGGGCTATAAGGATGAAGTCTTTCCTTGTAGCTAATGGTTTGTGATTTTTAGTTGAAGAAGGTTTTACTGAAGATGTAACGTCCCGAATTTCCGGTAAATAAATTTCTATGGAATTTTAAGAATTTTTAAATTTTAATTCCAACTCTACCCTCGAGGAATTTCCGGGATTTTAGGTCAAGAAGATTATTATCAATTTCTTCCTCTTTGCTTTGGAAATATTTAATTAATGGTGAAATTAAACCGTAATTGGATTTCTTTTGGAGTTTATTTGTATTTTGTGGTGAAACACAAGATGGGGTGTAGTTTTTACTAAAACTACGTAGTTTTAGTAGAGCCAAAACCTAAAACACATAAAGGGATGTGTTTTGACTTTGAGGTTGACCAAGGGAGGGCTTGAAGACGAAGTGACGTCGTTTAGAAGCAAAACGACGTCGTTTTGCCTTTGACCAAAGAACCTAACCCTAGAGTGGTGGTATAAATTCATCTCTTTCCCCTCCCTCCTCTTTCTTTTCCCTACTCTTCTCTTCCGATTCGGCCGCCCCTCACCTGTGCTTCTTCTCTTTTCTCCTCTATTTTCTTTCTCTCCCTCTTCACTCCCCACGATCTCTTCCATCTTCTTCCTTTTCTTTCCACTCAAACCGCAGTCACACCCCCTTCTCAAATCGTCATCACCATCATCTCTTCTCCTCTTCCTCCTTGGTTTTCTCTTTGAACCGCCACAACACACCACCCCTCGCCATCGGTAATCGCTGCCGCCTTTACAAGCCAGGGGAGAACCAGACGGTCGACTCGACGGCGGCTGGGCTTTGGTCCGTCGTCCAGGTGTGAGGAACCCGAGGAANGATCTTGTTTCTTAGGTTACGATTTTGACTTCTGTTATTTGAGGATGTGCTTAATGGATTATAAGATTGGATATAGATGGTTGAATGACAACAAATAAAACGGTTTATGGATTCTGGTATTAATATTGTTGATTATGATTGGATGATTCTTTGTTTAGAGCTTTGATCTTATGATCTATTGATCATGTTAGATTAAGTCGATGATTGACTTGGGTATATTGGAGTTCTTGTTTGGAGATATGTTTGATGGTCATGATGGTTCTACTTGGTAGTTTTGGCCAACGGTATTTTGATACCGGGTGACACCTGTTGTGTCAGTTAAGCACTTGGTTGCTTGACTTATCTTGAAATTTCGAGGACGAAATTTTGTTAAGTGGGGTAGAACTGTAACGTCCCGAATTTCCGGTAAATAAATTTCTATGGAATTTTAAGAATTTTTAAATTTTAATTCCAACTCTACCCTCGAGGAATTTCCGGGATTTTAGGTCAAGAAGATTATTATCAATTTCTTCCTCTTTGCTTTGGAAATATTTAATTAATGGTGAAATTAAACCGTAATTGGATTTCTTTTGGAGTTTATTTGTATTTTGTGGTGAAACACAAGATGGGGTGTAGTTTTAGTAGAGCCAAAACCTAAAACACATAAAGGGATGTGTTTTGACTTTGAGGTTGACCAAGGGAGGGCTTGAAGACGAAGTGACGTCGTTTAGAAGCAAAACGACGTCGTTTTGCCTTTGACCAAAAAACCTAACCCTAGAGTGGTGGTATAAATTCATCTCTTTCCCCTCCCTCCTCTTTCTTTTCCCTACTCTTCTCTTCCGATTCGGCCGCCCCTCACCTGTGCTTCTTCTCTTTTCTCCTCTATTTTCTTTCTCTCCCTCTTCACTCCCCACGATCTCTTCCATCTTCTTCCTTTTCTTTCCACTCAAACCGTAGTCACACCCCCTTCTCAAATCGTCATCACCATCATCTCTTCTCCTCTTCCTCCTTGGTTTTCTCTTTGAACCGCCACAACACACCACCCCTCGCCATCGGTAATCGCTGCCGCCTTTACAAGCCAGGGGAGAACCAGACGGTCGACTCGACGGCGGCTGGGCTTTGGTCCGTCGTCCAGGTGTGAGGAACCCGAGGAAGGACGCGCTTGAGGAACAACTGTTGTTGCCTCTGCCGCCATTGGCCGGGTAAGTCAGGGACTTGTTTTTTTCTCGTTCCTCTCTTGTTTCCTCGGGCACTGCTTTAATCGGGTCACTTGTTTTGTGTTGATTGCGTAACGGCGTGTGTGTGTGGCGGGTTCGTGGTGGTTGGTGGATGGCGGAGTGGTTTGTGTCTGGCGTTGAGGGCGGATCGGCTGGGTTGCGGGTTGGCTGTGTTTGGCCGGCGATTGTTGTTGACATAGTGGCGGCGTGGAGGGGCGCAGGTGTTGTTGTGGGGATTGTTTGGCAGTGATCCTGTGAGGCTCGGTTTGGACGGCTTCTGGCGGTGAAGACGCAGGCTCGGTTACAGTGAACAGAACCAAAGAGTGAGCATCTGATTCCGGTAAGTCGTTCCGGCGGCTTGGACTTATTTGCTTTGGATTCGTTAATGTGCCGTGTAAGTTGAATGTCAGCTTGTGTTGGTTCCTGGGTTTGGACAGATTGTTGTGGTGTACCCGGTCTCGTGTTACTATGTTACTATTCCGGCGAAACTTGGCCGGAATCCGGCGGGTCGAGGCACTGTTCCGGCGAGATGATGAATTTTCCGGCAATACGTGGTAATTCTCGGGCTTTGATGCGAATTTCGATTTTTGTACTATCTTGTAGTGTAAATGCATTTAATATGTGCAATTTGTAATAAATAAACTTTAGTGGAATTCGGGAGTTGCGAGTTGAGAGTGCGTGGCCGGAAAATATTTCCGACGCATCTTGAATAGTTAGGCCGAAAAGGTTGGGCTCGGGAGTTTAATTTGTCACGACTATGTTAACGGGCCGAGTCTAGGCCCAATAAATGTTAAGAGGAGTGTGTATGGGCTTTAGGCCCAATAACTAATGAAGTGGGCTTTAGGCCCAATGGTTTGTAATTGAGGTGGGCTTTAGGCCCAATAAAATGTAATTAATTTAAATGGATTTTAGGCCCAATGGTTTGGGAGTCGGGCTCTAGGCCAATGACTATTATGGGAATGGGCTTTAGGTCCAATGGATAATTAAAAACTGACAACTATTATGGGTATGGACCTTAGTCTTGGACCAAGATTAAGAGATTGTTTGGGTTTTGACCTTGATGGTTAGTAACGGGCCTTAGGCTACGGGATAAACTCAAGATCATACATTAACATGCATTTATTTATTTGTGATGGGTAAGCATCTTATATGATGTGTATATTCGTAGGACGTTATGGACATAGGATTGTTGAGGCGGGTTAAGGCTTCGGCTTCCGAGGCAATTATTATGGCCAAGGTGAGGACTTATAAACCTTTGTATGCATTACTGCCTACAATGCTCGGTTAATTGTTTTGGAATATAAAGTGGTGTTGTTTGTTTGGTCTTTAATGTTGTATGCATGCTTGCCTGATGTGCTGATGTTGTTAATTGCAAAGTGTATATATTGATGATATCTTTGATGCGGTATGCCTGATTAAGTGAATTGTGTGCCGGTGTAATATGATATGCCAGTTGAGCATGTTTGTTTGTTAAGCTAAATAATATGATTTATGGATTTGTGTTTGTGTGGTGGACTGTGGGCTGGAGGCCCGGACTTGAAAATAAGATATTAAATTCCACACAACACTGTTGATTCATAACGTATGGTACAACTCTTAAAGAATAAATGAGAATAACGAATTGTAATAAAGTCTACTGTGGGGCTGTTGACCGGTTGGTTCGAGTGGGAAGTAATACCCCTCGGGATGGCATGCGGGTTTGCATGTGGGCCTGTGATGGCCGGTTCTACCTCCCTCCTTCTACCTCCCCCTTTCTACCTCCCTCTTTCTCTCTGTCTCTCTCTCTCTCTCTATGGATATGTTGGGCTTCGTGCCTGGTTTATTTGGGCTTCGTGCCTGGTTTATTTGGGCTTCGTGCCTGGTTGTCTGATCAGACGGGACCGAGCTCGACGCACACAGTAGAGGGCCCTAAATAAAATACTTAACCTTAATAACGAAGAAAATAATATAAGTAATGATAGTGATGGTTGAAGTCTGGTGATGACTGGTGTTATGTATTGTGAATTGTTGTGCTCTGTGTTTGCTGTTGCCATTGCCGGTGTACTTGTAGTTGATTTGTTTTGTATATTATTGGTTTATTTGTCTGCGGTGAGACAGTGGTTGGTCTCACCCCCTCACAGTTTTACACAGGTTAGCTGATCGTTGATCAGAGGTGCATATCAGCAGGTGGCGGTGCTTTCCTCTCCTCGGGTCGGATCCATAGAGTTCACTGCATACATGTCTTCATATGTATAGTCTTCCGCTGCATACTCATTGTTGTGTATTTGTTGAATAATTGTTAATCGATTATGTTGTTGATATTGTATCCCGGTGAGAAGGGCAGTTTGGTCTTTCTACATGTTATGATAAATTTGATTGGTTATATTGGGATACGGGTGTCCCGGGAATGATAAGGGCAGTTTGGACAATCTATAATCAATTTATAACTTATATTTATAAAATGGGACACGGGCGTTTCAGAAGAGGAAGCCATTGAAGAAATGATGGTAAATCAATTGAGAACATACAATGAAAAGTTGCAGAAGCACAACACTGCAATCTCATTTATGTTCTCATTGGTTTCAGAGGAGATCTTTCCTTTGATTGTTGGAGCAGTGACAGTCAAAGAAGCATGGGAAACTCTTGAGAAGCAGTTCAGAGGTTCCAAGGAGACAAGACAAATAAGGGTACAATCCCTGAGAAGAGAATTTGAATTGTTGAAGATGTCAGAAGCTGAAACAATAAGGGAGTATGCTTCAAAAGCACAAAGCATCGTCAAAAAAATTAGGTTGTATGGTGCAGTCATTCCAGAAGTCAGAGTAGTTGAGAAAATTCTCAACACAGTTGTAGATAGTTTTGAGGCAAAGGTGGCCGCAATTGAAGAATCAAGAGACATCACTGAATTGTCTGTTCCTAAGTTAGTTGGGAAGCTAGAAGCTCATGAGCAGAGGCATGGGAGAAAAGCTGAAGCTGGAGTTGAAAAGGCATTCCAAGCCAAGCAAAAGAGCGTCAACAACAAATTTGATGTCAAACAAAAACCGGAGAAGAGCATCAACAAATACCAAAAGGAGGCATCAAGTTCACAAACAAGTTTTCCACCTTGCAAATTCTGTGGAAAAACAAATCACTTGGAGCAGAGGTGCTGGAAAAACAAAAAGTGCAACTTCTGTCAAAAGGTTGGACACATTGAACGTTTTTGCAGAGCCAAACAAAATGGAGAAAATCAGGTTCAACAACAAGTGGAAGAACAACCACAAATAAGGCAACAAACTCAACCCAGCAGAGGCAATCAACAAGAATTCATGTTCATGGCAAGTGAGAGTTTAAAGAAGCAAGAAATTGGTGTATGGTACATAGATAGTGGCTGCACTAGTCACATGACGAGAAACTCAAAATGGTTCCTGGACCTGGATGAATCAATTTGTGTGGAGGTCAAGACAGCTGATGGTGCTATTCTCAAATCCAATGGAAGAGGTACTGTTTCTATAAACTATGATGGAGTCAGCAAACTCATTAAAGATGTCTTGTTAGTTCCTGGATTGAAGCATAATCTCTTGAGTGTGCCTCAAATGACTAAGAACGGGTACAAAGTAAATTTTGAAGATGATTGTTGTGTTATCTCGGTGAATGGTAAAATTGTGTGCAAAACAAAAATGAAGAACAATGTGTTTCCTGTCAACTTGAGCATGCATGAAGAGATGGTAAATGAATGTAAGGTAGATGAAAGTAGCTTGTGGCGTAGAAGATATGGTCATGCTAGTCTGCATTCCTTGAAACTTGCTGCACAAAAGGAGTATGTCAGAGATTTTCCATCAATACAAATTTCTGGAGAAATTTGTGAGTCGTGCCAATTGGGAAAGATGCATAGAGACTCATTTCCGGGTGCTGCAGAGGGAAGAGCCTTAGAGAAGCTGGAGCTGGTGCACACCGACCTTTGTGGTCCAATGCACACACCATCCTTGAGTGGTAATCTCTACTTCATGCTATTCATTGATGATCTAACATGTATGACTTGGATATACTTCCTGAAGAATAAGCTGGCAACACTAGATGTGTTCAAGAAATTCAAAAGCATGGTGGAAACACAAAGCAATTGCAGTTTGAAGAAGCTGAGATCAGATAGAGGGGGAGAGTTTATATCAAAGTCGTTTGAAGAATTCTGCAATTCAAACGGCATTCTTCATCAATTGACAGTACCATATTCTCCTCAGCAAAATGGAGTGGTAGAAAGGAAGAACAGAACTGTAATGGAGATGGCAAGAAGCATGCTTGCGGAGAAGAAACTTCCTCAAAGTTTTTGGGCAGAAGCTACCTATACTGCTGTCTATCTCATCAATAGGCTGCCTACAAAGTCAATTGATGAGAAGACTTCCATTGAAGCTTGGACTGGTAAGAAACCAACTGTAAAGCATTTGAAGGTGTTTGGTTCTCTTTGTTATGTCCATGTTCTAGATGAAAAGAGAAGGAAGCTGGATTACAAGGCTGAAAGAGGAGTACTATTGGGCTATAGTAGTCAATCCAAAGGCTACAGGGTGTTCATGGTTGACAATGAGAAGGTGATCACCTCAAGAGATGTCAAGGTAGATGAAGAAGTTTATTGGAATTGGAAAGAAAAGAAGGCAATGAAGAACAATCCCAGTAATGCAGCTGAAGAAGAAGAACAAGTGCAGGAAGATCATCCTCTAAATGAAGAGGATTATGATTCGGACACACCTCCAATGAAGGTTGGAACACTTCTGATGTTTATGAGAGGTGTAACTTTGTTGAAACAGAGCCACATTGTTATGAAGAGGCAGAAAATCAAGAACATTGGAAGAGGGCCATGGAGGAAGAAATTGGCATGATCAACAAGAATCAAACTTGGGAACTAGTTGTTAGGCCTGGAAATCAAAAGATCATTGGAGTCAAGTGGGTGTTTCGCACTAAGATGAATCCTGATGGCACCATTTCCAAGTACAAGGCTAGACTGGTGGTCAAAAGCTATGCACAACAATATGGCCTTGATTATCTTGAGACATTTGCACCGGTGGCGCGCCTTGACATAATCAGATTGTTCCTGGCCATTTCAGCTCAAAACAAGTGGAAGGTATTCCATCTAGATGTGAAATCTGCATTTCTAAATGGAATTCTAGAAGAAGAAGTCTACATTGAGCAACCTAAAGGCTTTATTGTGGAAGGAAAAGAAGATCATGTTTACAGGTTGAAGAAAGCTCTCTATGGACTAAAACAGGCTCCAAGAGCTTGGTATAGTCGCATAGACAGTCAC
>JAKUCV010002479.1:24084-34954 GCA_028386065.3 Turnera subulata | reverse complement strand
ATGTACACATCCTCTAAAAGATTTCCGTTAAGGAAAGCGGTTTTGACATCCATTTGCCATATCTCATAATCATAGTATGCCGCTATAGCCAATAGAATCCGGATGGATTTAACCATGGCAACTGGCGAGAAAGTTTCATCATAGTCAATACCATGAACTTGCTTGAAACCTTTCGCCACCAATCGCCCTTTATAGGTAAACACTTTACCATCCATGTCGGTCTTTTTCTTAAAGACCCACTTGCACCCTATGGGTTTTACCCCTTCAGGTGGATCAACCAAGGTCCATACCTTGTTTTGATACATGGATTCCATTTCCGAATTCATGGCTTCCAGCCACTTCTTAGAGTCCAGACCCGTGATGGCCTACTGATAGGAAGTGGGCTCATCTCTTCTATGAGCATCACGTCCCCAGTGTGAGTGAAAAGAAATCCATATCTCTCAGGTTCATACCGAGTCCTAACCGACCTACTCAGTCCATGTGTTACAGGCACAGGATTCTCATCCACAACATCTTGTGGTTCCTGTCCTTGTTCCATCTCAACCTCAATATCTCGAACTTCTTTGAGTTCTATTTTCCTCCCACTGATTCTTCTAGAAATGAATTCTCTTTCTAGAAAAATAGCAGTCCCAGCAACAAACACTTTGTGCTAGGTGGGATTGTAGAAATAATACCCTTTAGTTTCCTTAGGGTATCCTACAAAGAGGCACTTGTCGGATTTAGGGCCGAGTTTATCTGATGCTTCACGTCTCACGTAAGCCTCACAACCTCAAATTCTCATAAAAGACAAATTGGGACGCCTCCCAGTCCATATCTCATATGGTGTCTTTTCGACGGAATTAGATGGAATACGGTTGAGTGTAAATACAACACTCAATAATGCATGTCCCCAAAATGAAGAAGGAAGGTCAACTTGACTCATCATCGAACGAACCATGTCTAACAAGGTTCTATTCCTCCTTTCGGATACACCATTCCATTGAGACGTACCCGGTGGAATGAGCTATGACACTATACCACACTCCTTTAGATGATCAAGAAATTCTCGGCCTAAGTATTCACCTCCTCGATCTGATCGAAGCATTTTAATGCTCTTGCCGAGTTGATTCTGTACTTCATTCTTGAATTCTTTGAACTTTTCAAAGGATTCTGACTTGTGTCGCATTAGATACACATAGCCATACCTACTGAAATCGTCAGTAAATGTAATGAAGTATTGGAATCCACCTCTAGCTTGTGTCGACATCGGTCCACATACATCACTATGTATAAGACCTAACAAGTCCGAAGCTTTTTCACCTTTACCGGTAAAAGGAGCCTTCGTCATCTTGCCTAACAAACATGACTCACATGTCTCAAATGATTCAAAATCAAATGAGTCTAAAAGTCCATCTTTATGGAGTTTAGATATACGAGTCTCGTTTATATGGCCCAATCGACAATGCCAAAGATAGGTTTCATTAGGATCGTTCATTCTAACATTCTTCGTATTAACGTTATAAATTGCGGTTTCTAGGTTAAGAACATGCAAACCATTGCTTAAATACGCACCACCATAATAAACATTATTGAAATAAATAGAACAACATTTGTCCTTTATTACAAAAGAAAAACCTTTCTTGTCAAGACGAGACACAGAAATCAAATTCCTGCTTATGGTCAGTACATAATAACAATCGTCTAGTTCTAAAATCAAACCACTCTGTAAGGTAAGATAGTAAGTTCCTATGGCTAATGCAGCAACTCTTGCTCCATTTCCCACGCGCAGGTCCATCTCACCCTTTGTCAATCTCCTACTCTTTCTCAGTTCCTGCACATTTACACAAATGTGTGAACCACATCCGGTATCTAATACCCATGATGAAGAGATAGAGATATTAGCTTCTATAACAAAAATACCTAAAGTGGAAGTCTTACTTCCCTTCTGTTTCTTCACCTCTTCAAGGTAAACAGGACAGTTGCATTTCCAATGGCCAGGTTTGTTGCAATGGAAACATTGTCCTTCCTTTGCAATACCACCTTTGGGTTTCAGCACATGGGAACAAGAAGATGCGCATGCACCAAACTTTTTGGCACATTTCTTCTTCTTGTAAAACTTGGCTTTACCCTTTCTTTTGACTTTTCCAACCATCAAAATGTTGTTGGATTTGTTTGCCTTCGTTTGTTGCTCAACTGTTCCTAACATGTTAAGCAACTCAGACAAAGATTTGTCAAGATGATTCATATTGAAATTCATGACAAATTGGTTGTAACTATCCGGCAACGATTGCAGGACTAGATCAACAGCCAACTCCTTTTGTAAAGGAAAACCTAGACCCTCAAGGCTCTCAATGTATCCAATCATTTTGAGCACATGAGGTCTCACCGGTGATGACTTGGCCATCTTGCATTGGAATAATGCCTTAGAGGTCTCATACCTCTCATGCCTTGCTTGCTCTTCAAAAAGCATTTTAAGATGTTCGATCATATCGAACGCACCCAAGGTCTCATGTTGCTTCTGAAGCTCAGAGTCCATGTTAATAAGCATAAGGCATGCAACATCCAATGCATCATCAACATGCTTCTTGTAAGCATCTCTTTCCACCCTAGAAGCATTAGGCGCCGGTTCATTTGGAACTCGCCCTTCAAGGACATACAGCTTCTTTTCTTGTTTGAGGACTATCCTCAAGTTGCGATACCATTTTAGGAAGTTATTCCCACTCAACTTTTCCTTCTTAAGGACAAATCGCAGTGACATTGTGCAAGTGTTTTGTGCCATGGAAATTCTACAACAATGATCAACTCACACAAATAAGAGTCATGCATACAAAATCATTTAATAAGGAATTCTATTAAATGATGCTCTTACTATATAAATCAAGACAACCATATAAGTAGGCGAAGATCCATATTTCACTACTAGATAAGTCAGCTTTGGCTGATCGCTTACTTTATAGTTATTTAGGTAGACAACTCTTGTCAATTACTTCTCATGCAACTCTTGGATAGTTGAGTGAATAACACTTGTTCTTGTCTATCTCATAGACTTAGCTCAACTCCTTGCCTCTAAGTCCTTAATCCTATTAAGATGACCTAGTTAAGTTCAACACCATAATAAGCAGTTCAGATATTACAATTATCGCGTCGCACCTTGCTAGGATAAACATTGGCACCTTGCTTTGGCAAAACCTACCAAGTGTTGATCCAAGCAATGATGAGTGCTTATCATGGAAGGCAGCACAAGAAGAACTTAATATTTTCATCAACATATTATTCCAATACATTACATGCATGTTCTTGATGAATCATATATTGATGTTTGTAATTTTGGAAACCAAAATTACAAGTGAACATCGATGTTTTGAGAATCTGATTCTCATAACTATTTGGCCGAGGCTCAAGAACATCGATGTTCAACATTTCAACATCGATGTTTTAAGTAACTTGAACTCCAAACTATTTGGCACTAGCTCAAGAACATCGATGTTCAACTCTTAAACATCGATGTTTTGAGAATTCTGAAAGTTCATGATTTTGGCAGTAGCATTTTAATATCGATGTTGAACTGAAACATCGATATTTGAACTTCTAAAACTCAAGAACATCGATGTTGGAACCTTGAACGTCGATGTTATGTGAGTTCTGGAACTTCAAACCAATTTGGCCGAGCTCAAATAACATCGATGTTTAACTCTTAACATCGATGTTTTTTGAGAGTTTTGCATGAGAACATCGATGTTTGTCATACAACATCGATGTTTTGAAGGTTCGGCCAAGGAAAAACTTCATGCTAACATCGATGTTTGTCTCACCAACATCGATGTTATGGCCTAGCTGTACTAGAACGACAATCGTTCTATACACAAACCGACACTCAATTTTTCTTAGTCGAACTCTTCGACTTACTGCCATGAATATCTTGATTAATATCTCATACCGATCAACTGCTTGTTGTCAAAACCTTTTTAACAAAAACACAACATCAACATGTTCAATAACTCATTTAGCACATCACATATACAAAATGAATTCAGCATATCACATATACTAGTATGTTCATACTATATCACATATAACATAAGAACACATAATTCGGTTTAGAACTTCACAAGAGGCTCCGCTACCAATGTAAGTATCCGGGCAGGCAAACTGACAATCAAATGCAATAACATACGCAGCGAAAAATTGGATACACATGGAGGATCCAAGTGAAGGGTAGCTAAACCGAATAACAATTTTTACGTACCTGAATCGGTTGAGGTCTTTCACCCAACTGTAGGGATGAATCAGCAAGAGCCGGATAGAAATCCCTCCCCTCTAGGGTATCCACACGAACCGTCGATGACTAGCCAGAAACCGTTTCACGATCTCCAACCCGAGCTCTCCCAAATAGCAGTGCTAGCTGCGGATTTCCGGGAGTTGTGTGGTGTTTTGTGTTCTTCTTTCATTCTAAAAGAATGAATGGGTGAGTGTGTGTTCTTGATGCTCTGAAAAATCAGAATGCAAGCTGTAGAGTAATCTGATTACTCACTCTAATAAATACATAGATTATTAGAGACAAGAATGGCCAACATAATGGTCCATCCAACATGATTAAGATTCCACCACTATCTAGTCTAATCATGTCTCCACTATGCACTAATGGAATTACACATCACATGCCATCAAGTTTGGCTCAATAATTCTGACAATCAGTGAATCAAACCAGCCCAAATCGACCCTGGTCCAACCACGGTCCAACCATGGTCCAACCACATCTGGTCGAACCACGGTCCAACCATGGTCCAACCACATCTGGTCGAACCATGGTCCAACCACGGTTCAACCACCTACTCGAATCAACGATTCTAAGTGTGTGAACCTGTAGGAACTTTTAATGTCCGGAAATAATTGTAAACTCATTTACAATTATAAGCAGAGAGCGGCGTCTAGCAACACATCATTGCTACCTGAACGACAAGATCAGTACTGATTCATTATGCCTCGGAAACATGTCATCGTCCCTTCGTCCCATTATCAAGATTAAACACGAGACATGGAATATGTCAATCTCGCATATGTTTAATCTTGGTTTCTTAATCCTCGAGGTAGCTGTGTAAAACGGATACTAATGATATCACTATATCATAATCCGAGCATGGCCGTGCATTTACAGTTCAACTCTATCAAGAAACCAACCAATAATACTTGTTATATGGGTTGGACGAATCCCCTCTGGATCATACAAAACCCACTACACATTTATCATATACCCAATGATTACACTAAGTCTACTCATTTACGAAATAGCCAAGAGTAATATCAAAGTATACGACTCGTATGTTGGGAACCTTGATGATCACAGGTCTATGGACAATACATATAAGAACCGCTAATGACAATCATATAACGTTCCATGTAGCATTTTTATGTGGGCCAGTCCAGTCCACAAGTTCTCTAACTTGTACCTGTATGTAGAATTCATATCACATATAATTCTCAACATACGCTAGTCTTAATTTATTATTACAACCCATCCATATTAATAATCGACTAGGGACATTTAAGAATATATAAAAATTCTAAGGTTATAAATATGTGCAAGCGTTTATCTCATAAATGATATTTATTGGAATAACCTTAATTTGTATACATGATTACAAATAAACATCCATTGATTGGCTTTTGGGCATATTACACTAACTTGACAGGCATGTGCGGGAGTTCATTCGCTGCTGTGTTGTATGTCTGCAAAACAAATACGAACGAGTAGCTTATCTGGGTCTAGTGAAACCTCTTCCTCCTCCGAAATCCTTATTCACTCACGTGACTATGGATTTTATTGAAGGCTTACCCAAGTCTAATGGCAAAGAGGTGATTTTGGTAGTTGTTGGTAGGTTGACAAAGTATGCACACTTCAGGCACTCCCACATCCGTATTTTGCAGCCATGGTCGAGCAAGTGTTTCTGGATTTGGTGGTGAAATTACATGGAATGTCGCAGGTGATAGTGTCCGATAGAGATGTAGTGTTCTTGAGCAATTTCAAGAAGGAGTTATTTAGGGTACTTGGGGTTGACTTGCACTACTCCTCTGCTTATCATCCACAAACGGATGGAC
Organism: Turnera subulata; assembly: GCA_028386065.3. Lineage (NCBI taxonomy): Eukaryota > Viridiplantae > Streptophyta > Magnoliopsida > Malpighiales > Passifloraceae > Turnera > Turnera subulata. The sequence continues at coordinate 28,879 of JAKUCV010002479.1, read as the reverse complement.
AAACTGTAAGTAACCGGGCATGCAAACTTGGCAATCAAAATGCAGCGGAAAGACCTGGTAGTCATGGAGGATCCATGTGAAACAGAGTAAACCGAATAAACAAAAATCTTACCTGGTTTGGTTGAGATCTTTTACTCAACTGTAGTGACGAATCAGCAAGAACCAGACAAGAAATCCGATTCCTCTAGGGTATCCACAGGAACCGTCGATAACTAACCAGAAATCATCTCACGATTACCAACCCGAGCACTCCCGAACAACAGTGCTAGCTGCAGATTTCCGGGAGCTAGAACTTGTGTTTGTGGTGTTTTCTTTATTTCTCAAAGAAAAGAGTGTGTGTGTGTGTGTTCTTGCAAAGTCTGAAGAACTCTCTCATGTCTCAAGAACTCAGAATTGCAAGAGCAAGATAATCTGATTACCCACCTCCACTAATGCATAAAGTAATAGAGACAATGACCAACATAATGGTCCATTATCCATCATGATTAAGATTCCACCATTATCAAGTCTAATCATGTCTCCACTTTGCATTAATGGAATTATACATCACAAGGCATCTATTTTGGTTCAATAATTCACACAATTAGTGAACCAAAGCAACCCAAACCGAACCTAGTCCAACCGCGGTCCAACCATGGTCCAACCACCTGGTCGAACCATGGTCCAATCATAGTTCAACCACCAGCTCGAATCAACAGTTCTAAGTGTGTGACCCTGTAGGCACTTGTAACGTTTGGCAATAATCGTAAAATCTCATTTTACAATTATAAACAATGAGCGGCGGCTAGCAACACATCATTGCTACCCAAACGACAAGATCAGTACTAATTCATTATGCCTCGGAAACATGTCATCGTCCTTTCGTCCCATTATCAAGATCAAACACGAGACATGGAATACGTCATTCTCATATAAATTTAATCTAAGTTTCTTGATCCCCGAATTAACTGTGTAAAACGGATACTAATGATATCACCATATCACATAATCCGAGCATGGGCATGTATTTACAGTTCAACTATATCAAGAGGCCTATCTGATAATATATACCCGTTATAAGGGTTGGACGAATCTCATCTTGATCATACAAAACCCACTACACATTATATCATATACCCAATGATTACACTAAGCTCTACTCATTTACGAATAGCCAAGAGTAATATCAAAGTATATGACTCACATGTTGGGAACCTTGATGATCTCAGGTCTAAGGACAATACATATAAGAACCACTAATGACAATCATATAATGTTTCATGTAGTGTTCTTATGTTGGGTCGGTCCAGTCCACAAGTTCTCTAACTTGTACCCGTATGTAGAATTCATTTCTCATATAATTCTCAACATACGGTAGCTAGTCTTAATTTATTATTACAACCCATCCATAATAATAATTGACTAGGGACATTTAAGAATATAAAATATTCTAGGGTTATAAATATGTGCAAGCGTTTATCTCATAAATATATTTATTGGAATAACCTTAATGTATTTACATGACTATGTACAATCATCCATTGATTGGCTTTTGGGCATATTACACTAACACAAACCGAGGTTGTGAATCGTGGTCTTGAACAATACCTCAGATGTGCCACTAGCTCTAAACCTAAAGAATGGACTAAATGGCTTCCACTGGCAGAAATGTGGTACAATACCACTTATCACTCTAGTTTGCAATGCACCCCATTTCAGGCTTTGTATGGCAATACACCCCCTGTATTCCCTACTTACCGGGAGATTCAGAAAATGAAGTGGTGGATCGCACACTCCTTGATCGTGAGAATACTATAGAATTGTTGAAGCAACAACTTCTGAAGGCGCAAGAAAGAATGAAAAGACAGGATGATAAACACCGCACTGAGAGAGTTTTTAATGTGGGTAGATGGGTATTTTTGATACTTCAACCTTATCGACAACATTCTGTTCACAGGAGTGTGAACCAAAAACTATCGCCTAGGTATTTTGGACCCTATACGGTTCTGGAAAGAATAGGGGAAGTGGCATATCAGTTGCAATTACCGGCTGGAGTTCAAATTCACAACGTATTCCATGTGTCTCAACTCAAATCAGCTCCGGGGCCTGTTTCTTTAGGTTCTAATGATCTGCCCTGTTTTGTGAAAGAAAGGGTAGGAGTGCCTGCTGCAATCTTGGAGAGGAAACCTGTTGGGCGAGGGGGGGTAACAGTCACCAAATGGTTGGTTCATTGGTCGAGAAGCTCTCCTGAAGAAGCTTCTAGGGGGTGGTCAAAAGATATAATGACTCGTTTCCCTGAGTTTGTTGGTTAATGGCTACAAGGGAAATGTCTGGTCTCTTGTGTTCATTCTGAGTTCCCTTTCTCTTTAGTATCTGCTGTTGTGCTGAAAGTTTTTCTTTTTCCCTTAGTTTTTCTGTGTCGGCTGTTGTGTTTGCACGACATGGCTTCATTTCCTTAGGGGGGGGGGGGGGGGGGGGGTGGGTATTGATAAGAAACCGTCTATATTAGTGCCCGTGTGTCGTATCAGTGTTTAGTGTGTTAAGTAGACTACAAGTCGTAGGTCCTCGGGTTATAGTATTGAGATATAAATACTGGTGTGCTGCATTGTAGAGAGCAGAATTGGATTTGGTCAATAAGAACTCTTTACACAATTACTTAGAACCCCAATTCTCTTTACTTTCTGCATTCAATACTCTTGTTTCTTCGTGATACACTGCTTGGTGTATCAGATACAGACCTGAAACGTAAGAGACATAGCTGGGATTCTGTATAAAATATCCTCAACCACATCCAACGGGAGTTCCTGCTGCCTGAATACTTTATTCATTATTCTTCAGCTCTACCTTCGATCCCTCTTGCGCTTATCCGACGCTGAATGGTTTAAAAGAGTACTTTTTTGTATTTAAGAAAGAAATTGACGCTTGTAATCGAGTGCCCTACCTTTGCCCTAGGGTTGACTTTTATAGAAGATTTTGGTACCAAGTATAATATCTTACTAAAGCTGATAACAATTCACAAGTGTGGGTGTTGGGCCTTTTTTTTCGGTTGAAAGGAGCATCAAAGCCCATGCATCAAATGGAAAAAATTAAACATTATTGACAAAAGATTCAGAATGGCAGGAAGAGGATCATCCAAGTAATGGACAACAAGAGTATAGGTTTTGCGCCATTTGCCACTCCATTCCCTTTCGGGTGAACATGCTAAATACGCACCACCCAGTTAACATATTGTCCATGTCCTCAGACAAGAGTCGAGAAAGTTTTTCACTTTGACTACAGTCATAAATATGTTGGCGATCTTTGTTTGTAAACCTAAGAGACCAAACGGATTGAACTAGGCTACCGAACCCCAATGTAGTTACATAATAATTAAAAAAGTACAAAAACCTGAAACACGTACATGGTCCATTGAAAATCGCCTTACCAAAGGAGCTTGGCGGATTGGGTATCACTGTCACAGATCTCCTGATACAAAATCAATGCTTACTCTTTAAATGGCTTTCAAGATTCGTACATCACGGTGAATCAGATTGGAAAGATTTCATCAGAAATAAATGCATGGTTCGATCTCCATCCTCCCACCCAGATTCTGACATGAAACAAGCCTCCACCACCTGGCGCAATATCATCAATTCTGCCTCCTCTCAAAGCCAATCTGGGATTCAACTATGGGATGGCCTACAACTCAAACTAGGTAATGGAAAGTTGATCAGCTTCTGGTTTGAAGATTGGACTGGAAGTGGGGCATTTAAGAGCATTTATCCAAGGCTTTTCTCCATCTCTTTGGGTCAGGACATTACTGTTGCAGAGGCTTTACAATCCTACAACTCCCAGCCCCATTGGCGCTCACTTTGGCGAAGGCCCCTACGAGATTGGGAAATTCAAGACTTTATCTCTATGTAATCAGCCATACCATCTTTTACACCCGAGTTCCCTAATGCTGATTGTTGGCTTTGGAATCGTGCCCGTGATGGTCTATTTTCTGTCAAAGAAGGAAACAGATTCATCTATAATCGATTACATTTCCAAAGGTCAGTACCTTTCGTGTGGCTTTCCCTTTCCCCTTATAAAGTTGAATGTTGGTTACGGATGGCCATCAACAATGGAATCCCGACAAAGGATGTGCTCCGATACCGATGCATTATTGCCCTTGCGGAATCTATATGCCCCCTTTGCCATCGGTGTCTAGAATCCATAGATCACTTGCTCTTATATTAGATGGTGTTGTATATGTAGATGGTGGGGCATATTGTGGTGCTCCACATCATCCCTTGAACACCTGCTATCACAATGGCCTTTTTTATCTACTTGGGATTTGACTTCTTAGATCTTACCGATTTTCTCGGCTGCGCTGGCGGTTCAGCTGCAACCAACTCGCCTTCTTCACTTTACTCAGTATCTCCACTTGGCTCACCTTCTTCATGCTCCGTGTTATGGACACATTCATAGGCAAGAATTATGCTAGGCGTCCACCCTGATTCAGGTCATCAAATTCATCCACAATTCAAGGACACTGATTCAGCAAATCACAACGTTATCATTGATTCTTAGCAATCATCATTATCCTTCTTTCCTTAGTTATCCTGAAGTCAACTTTACAATTCCTATTAGGCAACAAGCTGGTCTCCTAAAGATCTGCTATTATCCCTTTTATTATGTCTTTTAATGCTTTCCAATTAGACTATGATTCTGTAAGGATGTACTTCTATTCCTGTACTACTCAAAGTCCTATTTAAAGGACCCTACTATGAATGAAAGAATCAAGTCATATTCAGCAAACACCTAGAGGTCAGAGCTCCCTTTAACGAGTTCAGGT
>JAKUCV010002479.1:0-23112 GCA_028386065.3 Turnera subulata | reverse complement strand
TGTTATGGACACATTCATAGGCAAGAATTATGCTAGGCGTCCACCCTGATTCAGGTCATCAAATTCATCCACAATTCAAGGACACTGATTCAGCAAATCACAACGTTATCATTGATTCTTAGCAATCATCATTATCCTTCTTTCCTTAGTTATCCTGAAGTCAACTTTACAATTCCTATTAGGCAACAAGCTGGTCTCCTAAAGATCTGCTATTATCCCTTTTATTATGTCTTTTAATGCTTTCCAATTAGACTATGATTCTGTAAGGATGTACTTCTATTCCTGTACTACTCAAAGTCCTATTTAAAGGACCCTACTATGAATGAAAGAATCAAGTCATATTCAGCAAACACCTAGAGGTCAGAGCTCCCTTTAACGAGTTCAGGTGCAGACTCCCTTCAAGAGTCTGGTTCACCACCATAGGTCGGGGGAAGGGCAAGGCCAAAAGTCCAGGCCAAGGCCCGAGGACTCGATCCCAAAAGTGTGGTGCTAACACTCCGCTACACTCAGCTCGCCTCATTCACTCGGCTCGCTATCTCCACTTAGCTCAACTTCTTCATGCAACCTAACTTCTTCATTTGGCCTTTGGTACACACCTGTTCGCTAAGGACTAGACTTATAGCTCCACCATCTCCACCATCTTCTAAAACTTCAATTTCTCCTAAACTTAGCTGAACTTTAGAAGACTCCTGTCTCTTTCAAACTACCTATGAATTCTGACAGATCCTGCAGCTTGGAATTGTCACCTGTCATATAGTTTGAACAACTTGAATCAACAATCCAGTCATTCTCATAATCAATTTGATCAAGTGTTATTACCGTAAACGCATGTTCTTTGTCTTCTACAGCAAACAATGCTTCAACAACCCATTCTTCTTTTTTTAATATGGCAGCATTGCTCTCCATGACTTTCTTCTTTGACTAGCAATCTTTTACCATGTGTCCCTTTTTGTTACAGTTGTAACACTTTCCTTCGAACCTCCTTCCACTGGAACAGTTCTTCGAGCCTCCTTCACAACTGCTCGTCTCACCATGATGACTTTTAAACTTGTCACCATTGTTCTTGGATCCATCACCACCACGCTGCTTGGAATTCTATTTGCTTTTCTTTTGCACACTACAAAAAAGGTGTTAACAAATTGCGGAGGTTTTGACCCCCGCAAATTGACTTTGCTGCAATTTGCGGAGGTTACAAAAACCCCCGCTGTTACCTTCCCCACTAAGGTGACCTCTGCAGCAACCCCCGCAAATTGACAAATCAATTTGCGAGGGTCATGACCGACCTCCGCAATTTGATCTCCAACCTCCCAAATTGACACAATGTAAATGCATAATATGGCTCCTCAAACCCCCGCAATTTGAATTTCGACCTCTCCAATTTGGTCACTCTTTTTATTCATATGTATATATATATATATATTTAAATTTCCATTTTTTCTTTAAAATTGCAATCAAACACAAAATAATATTAGTAACACAACTGATAATGAAAAATAAATTTTATTAAATAATATAATATCAGTCACATAACGTGAACTAAAGTTTTAAGTCAAAAGTATTACATAATTTAGTAAGAGTTCTAATTTAAGTCTTCTATGTTTCGACATCTCCCGCTTCAGAAAAATATCAGCATCATTGAGGCTGCAAAAAATAGGACAAATGACAAAATAAGAGCAAGAAACATGAATATTATTAAATGAAAATGAAAATTTACAGAGGGAAAATTACTTATGCAACTCTTGACAGGGAAAAGGTAGGAATTTCAAGGGAAGGTAAAATTTATAACATAAGGAAAAAAAATCTGAAACCTAAGCAACTGATTAACATTATAACCGAAATATATTTTAGCCCAACTCTAAATTTCCAAAAATATTTAGTTCGAGGTCAAAGCAGTATGACAATTAGTTGTTATTTCAGAAAATAATAATGTCATAAATTCTCAACCTAGTCACTGCCCACTCAAATTTCTAATGAATTTTTAACTTAGCTCCAATAAAGCATGTCAAATATTGTGATTTGTTACAACAAACGTGAGAAAGGGCCAATACCTGCTATCAACAGAAGTATCAAAGCTGTTTAAAGCCAGTGCACAAAAGGCTGTCCGCAGATGCATGATACAACTATGTGACACATATACAAAGAAAAAACAAAGGCAACATATGTATCCAAAGACTCGAAACATCCTTCTTGTTTGATAAAAAGAAAACATTAGCTGCATAACCATAAATGCACATAATCCACAAATGTTCTGCAGTATATTATGAAACTGCTACCACTTACCACCATACACGAGCTGCACTGAATATTCGTTTTCCATCATAAACAACCAGTCCATCTTTATTCTCAATGCCCAGAGTAGAAACAGCAGCAGCGAAAGCCTCCTCGGATGGTAACATGTGTGGCAACTGATAAAAGTAATCTTCCTCAGATAAATTGCAGAGACAAAATGCATGAAACTGAGCATACACAGAGTATGCTGTTGTATACATAAGATCATAGGAGAAACTGAAAATTAAGTTGATTAAGAGACCCATTCCACAGTATGATGACTAAGCTTTTAATTCTCATAAGCTCCAACCCTGTCTCAGAGTGCAGAACCATGCTTCAGGAAGACATTGCCTAAACCAGCTAAAACCAAGATACACAAATCAAAAAATTTCAGATGGCACAGAATACACCTCAGAACTACAAATAAAGCATCCCCTCAAGCTACAAGCCATTATTTTTTTCCAAGAGAATAAATGATTTAAAAAATTGTGTGTATGGAAAAATTTTAAAAATAATAAAAAAATAATGAAGGAAAAAAGAAGAGGGACGAGTAACTGATGCAAAATAAAAAATTTGCTTACACTTTGAATGGGAGTTTTGGATCAGAAATGAGCGTAACTTTGAAGGAGACCTTCCCACCTCCGCCACCACCAGCAGCTCCTCCGCTTGCCATTTTTCCTTTTTCTTTTAGTTTTCCTGTTTTGGTCGGGGAGTGAATGAATATTACTTACTTTGAGAAATTGAGAGAGGGGTTTACCAATTCACCTGAAAGCAAAGGAGGGTTCGACATAAAATTTGAAGGAGAGGGCGGCGGCAACGGCGAGTGGCAGCATCCGGTGAATGTGAAAGGTGGTGCGTGGTGAACCACCTGCGTCGAATGCTGAATCGATTCCAGGCACTTATGAGCTCCCAAGGTGGTGCTTGGTTCGATGCGAGTATGAAGAAGAAGTGGAGGAAGAAGAAGGGGTAAGAGAAAACAGCGGGGGGTGAGGAGGATATGGTGCAGATCGCTAAGGGGAGGAGATGGTCGAGAGATTTTGAAGGCAATACCGAAGAGGAAGAGAAATTAGGATACAAAGAGAGATTTTTTTAATTGTTAGGGAGAGTGTCGGGTGTGGGGATTTTGGGTATGGAATTAATTGTTTTTACCAAGTAAAAAAAGACATATAGTGGGGGTTGGGCACCGCCGCAATTTATCAGCAAATTAAGGTTAAAAGAAACAAAACAAATTGTGGGGTTCAAACCCCGTAAATGAACTTTATCCTCTATTATTTGAGGCAATTTGTGGGGATTGATCTCGACGCCGCTTTCTGTAACAATTTGCGGGGGTTTTTATTAACCTCCACAAAAAAATGGCCGCAAATTGCACCTTTTTTTGTAGTGGCAAAGAGTGTCTCTTGTTCATTTTTCAGCGAGACTCCTCCCATTTGCCTAGCTAAGTCTTCTTGACTGGCTAGCAAATTCTCAATTTCCTCAAGTGATGGCTGTTATGGCCAACACTGTACAGCAGCAATAAAGCTTCTAAATTCCGGCCTTAAACCATGGATAAGAATTCGCTTCATCAAGGAATCGTCGATAGATGCTTCTGGATCTAACTCTGAAATCTCACGGCACAAGAACATCACTTTCTAAAAGTATTGTGCTATTGTCATCTTGCCTTATGTCACCGACAATAACTCGTTCTCTAGAATTGAAGTTCCGTATCATTCTTTTTAGAGAACCGAGTGACAAATGTATCCCAAGCTTCTTTCGGACCTTCAATTTTCTGTACGCATTGCAGTATTTCCTTTCCTACTGTTGCCTTCAAAGTGAACATTGCCTTGCGACTTTAATCTTCCAATTCCGTAGCTCTCCGTCTGTATCTCCAGGTTGTGTTACCTTGGTACCAATGACCACTTCCCACAGGTCTTGTCCTTGCAAGTAGGATATCATGCAAGTTGACCACGTATTGCAGTTGTTGTTTTTTAGAATCTCCATTACGCCGATAACTTGAAGGTCAGTCATTATATCGATAGAAGATTCTCACAAAACACCTCTACGTGATTTCTCGAAGAAAGACCTGCTTCGCTACTAGATTGATGAACAATATTTCGAAACACAACGTGAACAATGCTCCGCTACCAGATTGTTGAACAATACGCAACATTAAGCACTAACCTTTCGCAGTACCAACCTTGTTACACAGACAGACTATACTGCGACTAAGCAAGACTAACTTGGATAGGTAGGTTACGCAGAACCTGAGCTGAGGGAGATGGGAAAACTCACAGAAACTAACAAGACAACAAATTGGAATAGAGAGAATACACTCTCATAACACTCAGAGAGAAATGCTTGAATGCTAGAGACAAATGCTAGAAAGCTTGGGATTATTTCACTGGAATGTAAGTCCTTTATATAGGCTCTAAAAGTAACAGCGTAACCTAGAAATTAGGAAACTAACAACTTAATCTTGTGAACTTGAAAAAGGGATAACTAAGAAAACTAGATAACTAGGAAGGATAACTAAAAAGGATAATTAAGATCAAATCTAGATAATTAAGTGGAAAATTAATCCATCCAATTTCCACTAGATTAGGTAACAATCAAAACCTTTCCAATTGCTGTTGGATATTTAACACAGAAGACATGGCTGACGCCACTTTTGCATTTCGTGTAGTAGTGAGGATCTTACTTCCTTGTGCAAAAGATGAGAATGGTGCCAGCAAACGACACCAATCGACATGTTCTTTCCAAATGTCATCCAACAAGCAAAACCCCCTCCCCTCTTAGAATATTCTTGGTCACCTTGAAAATATCAGACTCTTCAGACACACAGACCCATGCTCTATGTTTATCATCAAACCGTTGGTTCACTTGATTATCATTGTAAACAACTTGTGCAAGTGTGGTTTTGCCTAACCCACCCATTTCGATTTTGGGAATCACATCCTGATGTTTGCCTTTTACTTCTTCGGACAGCAGCAATCGTATTATAGCTTCTTTATCATTAAATAAATTGTTGTTCTTTCATGAGATGATGATGATTTTATATTTTTAGGTCCATTCCCAACTTGTGCCACCAAACCGAGTAGTTTTCTTTGCTTGAATAAGCCTTATACTCTATCAAAGATTTCTTCCAATCTTGGTTGCATCTCTCCCATTCCCTTCTTACATGGATTAAGAGTAGAGAGAAAGTTCCTCACCTGATCTCAGCAGGGTTTTGAACTTCTTGCTTGTACTTCCATTTGTTGTTCATGAGCTTTGTAGCCAATCTGGTCTAGGAAGTCATGAGCTTCATAAGCAATGTGTTTGAGGTCGTCCAACCAGTTTTTCGCGGCCTATGAAGTTATCTGCTCGCCCTCGGCATCTGAAAGTAGGCCATTCACACTGTTCAGTTTCATTTTGCAACTTCAACAGTAGCTTATCATCGAGCTTCGCTGCTTGAAAAAGTTCACAACCCCTTGAGAAGCCATCTTTTCAAATAAGACGTTATAGACAGTAATCAGAACAACTCCTGCTACCACAGCCTCGGCCATGATTTTTTTTTCAGAAATCGTCTATTACGAGTGAGAAGAGAATAGGAATGAAACACAACTAAACAGACAACAGAGCAAGCTAATAAAGAGTTGTTAGTGTTGGGACAATTGTTGAAGATATATAGCAAAAATTGTTACAATTGACTCATGTTTCCGTAAAATATATTCCTAGGATGGCCAACAAAGTAACTGATTGGATTGCTAAGGTAGTGACCAGAAATCAGTGTCCTTTTAACAGGCTTAGTGGCCCTCCCTTGTAAGTTCGGAAAGGCTAAGCTAGAGGGGGGGTGAATAGCGATAATCGAATTAAAACAAAATAGGCAGGAATCAAATGCGGAATTGAGAGATTGAAGGACACAACCAATTTATCCTGGTTCACACACACTCTACTAGTGTGGCTAATCCAGCCCTTCAAGTCTCACTTGAAGATTTCACTATCTACGTTAAGCTTACGGGTGCTTAACAAACCGTTACAACCTAGGAATTCTAGTCACAAGAATCCTAAACCTGAAAGTTCAAGTCACATGAACTACAGCTCTCTTGCTTGAAAATACCTCACTTCAAGACTTTTCACACAAGAAGATATACACCTCTTCTTGTGAATCTAACCAAGGGAACTAACCTCCCTTAAGGTGTGTAAGTACACAATCACTCAAACAAAAGACTCTCCCAAAGAGTAGATATGAGTTACAGAATTTAAGCTCTAAAAGGGCAACTCTCAAATCCTCAATAGGATATTGGCTCAATTAAGATTTGATGAATGTATGAATTGAATGCATGTAAGTAGAGAGTTGATTCATCTTGAAACAGAGCTAAAAATGCTCAATTTATAGCTCTGAAAAGTTATAGAACTGTTTTAAATCCACCCAAAAACAATCTTAAACAAAGTATAGTGGGTGCTAAAAAGTTGTCTGATCGATGTTTAAAGGTAGAACATCGATGTTTTGCCCATTAAATTTGAATTTTGGGCTAACGGTAACTAGAACATCGTTGTTCTACATCCCAACATCGATGTTATTTTGATTCTGTAAAAATGAGATGAAAACTGATCTGTGAAGAACATCGATGTTTTCATTCCAACATCAATGTTATTTTGGTTCTGTGAAAAATGATTGAAGCTGAGCATTTGAAGAACATCGATGTTATGGAGTAGAACATCGACGTTGTGCTTATGCAAAAGTGTTTTCAAATGCAACGGTCATGAGGACATCGATGTTTGGGAAGCCAACATCGATGTTATTTGCCTTCTGCCAACATTTGGAAAAATGATTGAAACCAAGAACATCGATGTTTGGGATGCCAACATCGATGTTATTTGCCTACTGCCGTTTTTTGGAAAATTGTTCAAAGGTAGGAACATCGATGTTTAAAAGGCAACATCGATGTTATTTTGGTTCGGAAAAAACAAATTGAAACTGACCAATATGGAACATCGATGTTACAAATGGGAACATCGATGTTGTGACTAGTTTTAAAAGCAACGGTCACTAGAACATCGATGTTTGGGATGCCAACATCGATGTTCTGAGCCTTCTGCCTGTGTTGAAGAGTTGTGCAAAGGCAGGAACATCGATGTTTAAATCAACAACATCGATGTTCAAAGCTCGAAAAACATTTTTATGCTTGGAAATATGTTATGTTATGCATGAGCAAAATTCATCTTATTTTGAGCCAATGTCGTAGAAGAGTTGAGTGTTATACCTTGTACAATTTATGGATCTAACTCTTCTTTCTTGGCTCTTCAATTCTTGTGATCATTCACTTTGGTCCTTTGCTTCTTGATCATATCTTCACTTGAATTCTTGATCACTTTGGTTGAGTACTTGTTTGCATGATTTCTTTTTGCTTCATCATTGTTATGATCTTGGTTTGTCATTTATCAAAACTTGTAATGAATGAACCATGAAGACATAGGTTCTAACAATTTCCCCCTTTTTGATAATGACAAACACCTAGAAGTATATGCTAATGTTTATAACATAAAGATGATTCCCCCTATGTTTTACAAACTATGATTCCCCCTATCTTGGTGCATATACTTCTTCCTATCTTCCCCCTTTTGGCATTAGCAAAAAGAAATATTGATGCATATATTTATTCTTCCCCCTTAAGGTATGACTTATAATTCCCCCTAAGTTCATGCATTTGGCAAAGTATTTTATGGAAAACAAAACATAAAGGATAACAAGGATAAGGGTTTAGAAAGATGGTTCCTAGTTTCCATCATTATCATCATCTTCATCAGTAGTTTTTTCCTCATTATGTTACTTCTACAGCAAGCCATGTTCCCCCTTTCTCTTGGTCTTAGTGAGGGGTGCCGAACATCTTCTGATCCTTGCATTTCTACCGAAATCAAACAAGTGTGGCCACTTTCAAGAATTTGGATGCTTCTTTGGTCATTTGCTTGGAGCATCCGCAATCAAGGTACCAAAGTACTCTTGATGCCTTCAAGCATACCTGCAAAGCAAATCAAAAGGATTTTGGTACCCAAATCTTTTTGGGTCCTTGGGGGTTAGGAACATAGTAGTGATGAGCTTCTTCTTGAGCCCAATGCCTATGCCTAGTAAAGCAAATAGGAGCAATGTGTCCTATTCTATTGCAATAATGGCAAATTACATTTGGATTATGCATTCTCCTTGGTTGATAATAGTTGCTATGTTGCCTATACTTATGCACATTGTTAACCTTGTTTACCTTAGGTTGTACCTTAGGTTTCTCTGATCCAATTTTATGTCTTTTAGGTTCATTCCTAAAACCTATTCCATGTCTAGTAGATTGCAAATTACCTAGCATAGAATTCAGATTCTTATGAGGAGTATTAAACTTCTTCAAGGTTATTTCAAGTTGTTCAACTTGTTTCCTTAAAGGTATACATGATGAACATTTCTCTATACTCTTCTTTCCTAGCATCTTATTTTCATCCTTCAGCTTCTCATTTTCACATGCTAATTTTTCATTGTGTTCTTTTAAAGAGCCACATGATACACATTCCTTAGGTGTGTCTAGAATCTTATTTTCTTCCTTTAATTTCTTATTTTCACAAGTAAGCTCTTCTATGTTCTTTTCTAATGAAGCAATTTGTTTCTTATGCTTTAAGTGAATTTTAGAGACTTTAATATATTCAGCATACAATTCACTAAAAGCGTCTTGCAATTCATCATGATTAGAAGGTTCAGAATCACTTACCTCTTCCGCTGCTTCTTCCTTTGCCATGAGACAGAGGTTTGCGATCTCCTCTTCATCACTATCACTTGATTCATCACCGGAATCTCCTCCCCAAGAGATGTATGCCCTTTGCTTCTTGTAGGGCTTCTTCTCCTTCCTTTCCTTTGCCTTTTACCTCTTAGTCCATCAATCGTTGTGTTGTTGATGCCGATGTTTTCGTAGATGGCATCCGCCTTTGATCGCCATTCGGGAGTGAGACTTCGAAGAACTTTTCTGACCAAGTCCTTGTCGGAGTAGACCTTCTTGAGAGCATGAAGCTCATTTATGATTTTGGAGAAGCGGTCGAACATCTCCTCAATTCCCTCATTCTCTTTCATACGAAAGAGTTCATAATCAGAGGTGAGGGAGTCGATTTTAGCCTCCCGAACTTGATCGGTTCCTTCGTAGGTAACCTCCAACTTATCCCACATTTCTTTTGCGGTTGTGCAACAAGAGATTTTTCGATAATCGTCGGGATTGACTGCACAATAGAGCATGTTGATTGATTTGGCATTGTTTTCAACCAACACAATGTCTGCAGCGTTGTACTCCTCCTCCGTCTTTGGCACTTGGACTTCACCAACTTTCTTCATTGGAATTTGCTCTCCAATCTTCATGATTCGTCAAAGAGCATAGTTGGTGGATTGGAGGAAAATTCTCATCCTCTCCTTCCAGTAGCTGTAATTGGTGCCATCAAAGTACGGTGGATGAACGGTTGAATGTCCTTCAAAGATTCCTGTATGATTACTTGAAGAAGCCATGGAAAATTTCCTCTCAAACGGTTAGGTCTTTCAGAGAGTTAGGCTCCGCTACCAATTGTAAGTTCGGAAAGGCTAAGCTAGAGGGGGGGTGAATAGCGATAATCGAATTAAAACGAAATAGGCAGGAATCAAATGCGGAATTGAGAGATTGAAGGACACAACCAATTTATCCTGGTTCACACACACTCTACTAGTGTGGCTAACCCAACCCTTCAAGTCTCACTTGAAGATGATTGAAGCTTAGCATTTGAAGCTGAGCATTTGAAGAACATCGATGTTATGGAGTAGAACATCGACGTTGTGCTTATGCAAAAGTGTTTTCAAATGCAACGGTCATGAGGACATCGATGTTTGGGAAGCCAACATCGATGTTATTTACCTTCTGCCAACATTTGGAAAAAAGATTGAAACCAAGAACATCGATGTTTGGGATGCCAACATCGATGTTCTGAGCCTTCTGCCTGTTTTGAAGAGTTGTGCAAAGGCAGGAACATCGATGTTTAGATCAACAACATCGATGTTCAAAGCTCGAAAAACATTTTTATGCTTGGAAATATGTTATGTTATGCATGAGCAAAATTCATCTTATTTTGAGCCAATGTCCTAGAAGAGTTGAGTGTTATACCTTGTACAATTTATGGATCTAACTCTTCTTTCTTGGCTCTTCAATTCTTGTGATCATTCAGTTTGGTCCTTTGCTTCTTGATCATATCTTCACTTGAATTCTTGATCACTTTGGTTGAGTACTTGTTTGCTTGATTTCTTTTTGCTTCATCATTGTTATGATCTTGGTTTGTCATTTATCAAAACCTGTAATGAATGAACCATGAAGACATAGGTTCTAACATCCCTCCCTCTCTCTAAGGGATCCTTTGCACATGAACTATATGATTTCATTTAATTTGTGAATACATATGTTTCTCATCGTTCAAAAAAAAAATGGTTTGCAGCTGGAATGTAGTTGGAATATATATTGTAGACAAAGTAAATCCATAGACTTGGTTGTCAGAATTCGGCTATATCGATAAAAAAAATAATCTTAACTATTTATTATTATTATTATTAATAATATTACCAATATTTTTCGGTTGTTAAAATTAATAAAAAATAGTTTAAATTATAAATTGTTTGGTAAACGATACTAATAATTTAATTAAAACAATTAAAATATGTAGAATTTTATATAAATTATAATGAATTTTTTCCAAATTTTTTCTTAATAAATTTGGGTAGCGACTCCTTGTTTGAAAGACAACTACGGGAATACCAAGAACAGCGTGTGCCTTTGTGAGTCTCTCCGGATTTGTAATAATCATTTTGAACAAACTTATCGCAAAATACGAATGCCGTGCAAGCATATTCTGTCGAGGTCATTGGATTTTAAGTGAGACCGTTTGTGACTCCACCAGTTATATCTGGTAATATGTTTGGAATGATGGTTCTTTGAGAAGCGGTTAATTCGACTATCGTGGTAATTACTGATTCCGTTCTCTCCATTCACGCTAAACAAATTCACATGCATCATCACAAAGTCGCAGACCATCAAATTCAAGCCATGATCACGAACCGATGTCAACCAACCAAGTCAGGGGCACACGGTGCTCACAGCAAGTACCGCATTTATTGGCACTCGAAGATTTCCGCAATCCTAGCGCTTGTGTTTGGGATGTGTACATACCTCCAATTGTGTAACGTTATGTGATGCACATGAAATATGCATAGTTTTAGGCATGATTTTATATGTATTTACTCTCGATTAATCATGATTATATTCCTTGCTTCGCATTATTTCATCATATTCCCTTAAATTCCATCCCTTACTGTATGATTAGTGATTCCAGGTGCATTTCAAAGAATTTTGGAGATTTTATTTGAGAATTCAAAGAAACAGCCTCTGGCACAGCATGAGCCTGTTTCGAGCCTGTTGTTCATTGCAAAATCAGTAAAAGGCCACGAATCCCCCTCCAATCACAAGTTATCCACTGGATTTCACCACCTTTGCCTTGATCCACGAAGCCATCACGCCACCACATCAATCTCAAGAAGAGCTGAATTCAATTGCTGAGAAAAATGGAAAGAGATTGCACACAGCCTCAGGCACAGGCCCAGCACAAGCTGAGCCTGTGAAATCTGCAGATGACCAAAAACGCGAAGAAAAGAAAATAAAACTCAGCCACTTGCAGAGCTTCACCACTTGCAAAACTTTCAACTCTGCAATTATAACCTGAGTGTTTCAGAAGAGTTTAGGCATGGAAAAGAGGAGATAATCATTACACCCAAGGAATATTGCAACTAAAGAACTATTATCTTCCCCTAAAGTGTTCTAAATTCTGCAGATTTGAATAATTCAGCCTTGGCACACCTCCCAAGGTTCCTTATCCCGAGGAACATGATGGGCAACCCAACTTGCCCAACTTCCATACCATCCAACAAGTGGGAGAAGAGAGAAGAAGAAAATCCGCGCCTATAAATAGGAAGAAGGAAGAAGAACTGAACATCGATTAATCAATCGATCCAAAGAAATTACAGAAGCTTAGGAACATAGGCAAAAACCCAGTAGTTTTGTTCCAAGAAGACATATCACTGATAATATTGTAGTTGCCCAAGAGGTGATCCATACCATGGGGCGCCAGAGAGGTACTGGTGGGTTTTTGGCTCTGAAACTTGATCTTGCCAAGGCATATGACCGCCGCCGTTGGTCCTTTATTCAGGAGACATTCACCTTGCTGGGTTTGCTGGTTGCTTTTGTTGGGTTGTGATGACTTGTATCTCTTCCCCAACAATGCGGGTGCTTTGGAATGGCGAGGCCATATAGGCTTTTCAACCTCCTAGGGGGATTCATCAGGGGGACCCGTTATCTCCATATATTTTTGTCCTGTGCATGGAACGACTAGCACGTATTATTGATGCGGCTGTACGAGAGTCGAAGTGGAAAGGGATACGGTTGGGTAGGCACGGTCCTATTCTTACACTTCTATTTTTTGCAGATGACCTTCTGCTGTTTGGGGAGCCTTCAGTGGAGCAACTGCAGTGTATGGTGGATTGTTTACATCTTTTCTATGAGGCTTCGAGGGAGCTTATGAGAAAGCAGGAGTCCCTCTTGATTTGTTCTCGGAATGTCTCACGTGATCGTGCAGAAGCATTCAGTGCGGTGTGTGGAATTCCTTGGACCACACATCTAGGGCGGTACCTAGGGGTTCCATTATTGAATGAGCGAGTGCATGCCACAAGCTACAGGGGCATTTTGGGTTGTATAGAGGAACGACTGTCTAGCTAGAAGGCGAGCCATTTATCTTTGGCTGCCCGGATTACTTTGGTGCAGTCTATTTTCTCGGCACTACCTGCATACACCATGAGGACATGTTGTTTACCGGCATTTCTATGCCACGCCATTGATGCCAAATGTCGGGATTTTGCTTGGGGTTCCACACAGGAGCACCGTCGGATGCATTAGCTTTCTTGGTCTACAGTAGCGAAGCCTAAGAGGTAGGGAGGTCTGAGTCTCCGGCCTACCTCTACATACAATCTCTTCCTCATGATGAAGCTTGGTTGGGGATTATTGATGGATAGGGATGCTCTGTGGGTTCGAGTGCTTTGGGCCAAGTATGGGGTTGATGATGAGGTCGTCCTTCCCCCTGCCTCTGTTTAACGGGGCTCTCCTTTGTGGTGGGGTGTGTATCGGGCATGGCCTCATTTGTTGCAGGGCTTACGGTGGGTGCTTAGGGATGGAAGGAGTGTTCGGTATGGACAGATAATTGGGTGAGTGATTTTGGGGTGCTTCAGGATCTCGCAGTAGCATCGATACCGGTTGATATGCGGTCTGTGGTAGTGGCTGATTTCGTGACAGCTACAGGTACCTGGGATTAGAATCTCTTTGGGTCCTTGCTTCCTAGTGCTGTTTGTTTACGTCTAGCTGGCATGTATCCCCCCACACCCTGCTGGTGGCGTGGATATGCGGGTCTGGGAAGGGACATCAAATGGGGTTTTCTCAATTAGTTCTACTTGGAGTATGTTGTGTGGGGACGGTTGGCAGCCAAGTGAGGAAGTTTGGAGGCTTGTTTGGCGGTGGCTAGGACCGCTTCGGGTTCGTTCTTTCCTCTGGCAGGTTAGGCATGAGTCCTTGGTGATAAATGTAGAACGGCGACGGCAACATCTTGCCGGGGATGACCTGTGTCCTCGTTGCCATGCTGCGTCGGAAACTGTGTTACATGACCTTCGGGATTGTTCCTACGCTTGAGACTTTTGGATGCACCTTATGCGGGGTGGTGATTATGGAGATTTCTTCAATCCTAATCTCCCTCTCTGGCTTCTTTTGTGTCTTAAGGGGCGGTTTCTCCATAGCCATACTCTTGATGAGGAAGGTCTGTTTTTTGGTGTGGCAGTCCACTAGCTCTGGAACTGTTGGAACGAGCTAGTCTTTGAAGTTGTCCCCTATTCGGCGGTGAGCTTGGCTTGTGCTGTGCAGGGGCGTTTAAGGGAGGTGCGGCTGTGGAGGCAGCAACGGTTGGGGTTGCTGGTCGTGTTTTACGGGAGGAGTGTTTGATAAGCTGGAGTTGCCCGCCGGAAGCTTGGCTCCGTCTGAATACCGACGGAGTATGTTGCGAGCCAGCGTTGGAGATGTGCTCAAGGAAAGTTTGGGCCGTTGGCTAGGGGGTTTTGGGTTTAATATCGGTGCTTATTCGGCCTTGGGTGCTTAATGTTGGGGTGTATGAGCAGGTTTGACTTTAACTTGGGAAGGGGGACATCGGCAGATTGAACTGGAAGTGGATTCAAAGTTAGTGGTGGATTTTTTGACTTCTACGTTGCGGGAGGCGCCCATCTCTGTTCGTGCTTTGGTCCAGACTATTCGTGGCTTGTTGCAGCGTGCTTGGGTGGTTAGAATCAGACATACTTATCATGACGCCAATCGGGTTGCGGATGGCTTGGCTTTCTTTGCTCAATCTCTCCCTCTCGGTTGCCATCACCTCATGACTCCACCTGATATAATTTTGCCTTTGCTATAGTATTATTTTGTAGGGGCAGCTTTACCCCGCCATTGTCCAGTCCTATCTCATTAATACAATGGGCTCTGCCCACCTTATTCCACCAAATAAAAAGATATAAGTGACTCATGTCTCTGTAAAACATATTCCTAGAATGCCCAGCAAAGTAATTGATACGATTGCTAAAATATATTTTCCTGGTTGTTAAAAGTATTAAAAATAGTATAAATTATAACTTATACGGTATATGATACTAGCTAATAACTTTATTAAAATAATAAAAATATGTAAAAAAATATATAAAATGTAGAAAAATAATTAGATAATTTTAAATTTAGCAAAGAGAGTAGAATGGATAAGACCTACATGAAATAGGAAGAAATTAAAAAAAAATAAAAATTTAATCACGTGTAATATATGTGAATTATATTTAATATTGTAAAAAATAATTATAGTAAATATGGAATTTATACGAAAGAAATTAGTAAAAAGGGATTAATACCCTTGTGGACACATTCTGGTAATCATTTTGATTTTAACCACTCAATTTTACAATTTTTAAATTATTTATTCTTCTTTCTATATTTTTTATTATTTTAATATTATTTTTTGTTTTAATATTTTATTTTAATTTTCATTTTTTTCAGTTTCTCTTTTTATTTTTTACTAGTTTTGTGCATGTGCGATGCACGTGGTATGGTGTTGTGTTTCTTAAGTTATGAATATGAGTAGTTTTATTTTTCTAATTTTTTAAAAATATAATACAAATAGTAATTGTTTATAATAACATTCACCATATAATAAAAAATAATAAGATTGTTTAAAAAAATTAATAATATATCAGTTAAATATTAATAATAATAATAGTAACATATACGCTAATAATAATAATATATTGTTTAAATCATTTTTTTTTGATAATTTTACAGTGTATAAATATATATTATTTTTAAAATTTTAATTGAATCATACCATAGCTTGTATTGGTCATATCCATTGCAGTTTTGTACTTGACATTGTGCTTTGTTATAGAAACATATTTTTTAGTTGCAGAAGTGTTTTTAGTTACAATTAAAGTTTACTTTTAAAATTTTTTATAATAATTAATTTTCTTTTACATCTCCAAATTATATTTTTTATTTTTTAATTCTGAGAATACTCATTTTCTCTTAGGATTTTATTATATGAGTGTATATATTTCACTACTAGATAAAGGCCGTTTACTCTCGGATTTAGCAACGGAATACTCATTTGCCTATTACAATGACACTAGAATCATATAGAATTCTTAACATGTCTCCCTAGTCATCTATACAGACTAATTACCCAATTATTACCTTTTATACATTTTTATGGAACAACACACAAATATAATGTTTTAATTTAATAAAGTCTCCAATATTCATTTTATAGGGAAAAATAAAAATATTTTTTTTAAAAAATTGTGTTCAAATTTTTCTTACTTAGTAATTAGTGAAAATTTATGATTTTACCTCTGAATATATTTAAAATTTTAGAATGTCCAAGACCGTTTGGTCCTATTCGTAATGCTTCCACCTCTAATTTATACTAATAATTCCTATATAATTAAGACATGTAACATCAACTAAAATTTAGTAAAAATTATTTTAAAAATTAAGTAAATTATTATAGTGGAAAGAAAGGAATGGGGGCAATAAGAAAAATAAAATTTGATGGATTCGTAAAAAATTTTGGTAGAAAGCGGCGGAGAATCGTATGACAGAAAGGAAAGAAATGAGAGAGGAGAAAAAAGGGATAAATTTATTAATATACTAAAAATTAGTAAGGGAAAATTATCCGTTGCAATTAGTAAGGGAAAATTCCATCACAATTTGTAAAGAAAAATTATCGGTTGCAATTAGTAAGGAAAAATTATCCGTTGTAATTAGTAAGGGAAAATTCCGTCACAATTTGTAAAGAAAAATTATCCGTTGCAACTTGTAAGGAAACAAATATCCGTTACAAATTAGTAACAGAAAATTCCCTCATAGATCCCTCACAACAAAGGCGGGAAGGAGGCGGGAAAAATATTAGATTTGCGGGCAAAAATTACTCACGGCATTTGTCACGGAAAATTTATTTGTCACTGGTGCTAACTTTTTGTGACGGAAAATTTTCCTAACTAATCCTATTGCAAAGCTCACTTTTGCCTGACATTTCCGATTCCTTGTAAAATCCATCACTATTAGTAACAGAAATTTTGCTTCACACAAAATCCATTAGTAAAGGGCTGTTTTCTAGTAGTATTTTATCAACTACTTTTTAGTTCCCTACATCCATTATAAATTTGTGTTATTATTTTTTTTTTATTAGTTGTTGTTATATGTAATTTTTTTTAAGTAACAGCTTCACACCCGTTGGTAATTTGTTTGTTACAAGTTCTTATTTTTTTGCCAAGATTCCATAACTCTCTTGCATTCTTTAGTTGATAGTGGACTAAAATACTTCCAAAAATTTTGCGTGACTCTTGTGGCATTTTAAATATTATAGCTTCTTTCATATACTCTAATAAAAATATTATACAACTGCAAATTTTATTGTATTGGTAATTGTTAAAAATATAAAATAAAGAAAAAGTAAAGCTTTCATTTAATATTGTCAAAAAAATATTATTATATATGTACTTATGTGCAGGAGTGCACGGCGTCTACCTCTTCAAAAGTTTCTTGCAGAGAGTACTACTGCTATAAACTTCAAATTAGAAATCATGAAACAATGGTGCTTCATTCTGCTGGAAGATTATTGCAGCAATTTGTGGTGGACATGTACATAAAACTCGAAACTACCAGACTTGACTTTTCTCGGCTTCAACAATCAAAAATCAAAACTGAATTATATCAAGGTGTTGTTGACTGTGTTATGGCTGGAGAGACGGGAGCAAATGAAATTGGAAAAAGAATCGCATTACCAGGGGTCTTTCATCGGAGGTCCAAGGGATATGCGACGACGATATTTAGACGCAATGACATTGGTTCAACGATTTGGAAAACCAGATTTGTTTATAATAGTAACGTGCAATCCAGAGTGGGAAGAGATTAAGGAAGAATTACAAGAAGGACAAACTGCACAAAATCAACCAGAATTAGTTAACAGAATATTTTGGGCAAAATTTCATGATATCAAAGATCAAATCATAAAGCAAGAGATATTTGAAAAAGTGGCGGTATATGCTTTCATTGTTGAATTTTAGAAAAGAGGAATACCACATATCCATTTATTACTTATCTTGAAAGAAGGCTACAAAATTACATTGTTGATCAAATTGATAAGTTTGTTTGTGCAGAAATTTCAAATGAAAAAGAATATTCTTTGCTTTATCAGTTTGTGGCCAAACATATGATGCATGGTCCTTGTGGTGAATTGTGGTGAACTAAATAAAAATTGTGCTTGCATGATAGAAAACAACAATGACATGAAAAATTGAAAATTTCGATTTCACTATCCTAGAGCATTTTCTCAATCAACAATTAATTTTAGAACGCCTCTTTTCTGTACAGCTTTTCTGAATGTTGAGTATTGTGCTCCATCAAATGAAAGAAGATCTTTAAATAATTTTGGTCCTCTTACATGATTTAAGAGTACTGTAAATTCAATAAGTATTGTTTTTGTTATATGATTCCACCCGATAACATTGTTCAAATCTTCATTCTCCTAAATAGTGAACTGCTTGTTTGTCTATCGGGTAACTCCAACTGTAGATTGATAACTGTTGGAAAAATCTCAAACAAATTGAATCCCATCCCATAATTCACCATGCTGCTTCTTGTGAAGATACAAATCTTGCATCTTGAAATTGTTGAATTTCATCTACTAAAGCATTTCCATTGTTGTCTGCAATATAAACTACCGTTTTGGTTTCGTCAGCATTCTTGTTTTCTTATATGTCTTTATTTTCATCAATGAATAAAGTCTCGATTAGCATAAAGAAAATATAAACTGGCATTTTATCACGTCCTTTATATATTTATTTGTAAAGGCATAACAATTAGTTATCTAGTGTTGGCAATTGTTCTTCCTTCTTCTGTAGTTTGGATAAGTATCCTTTTCCTTAATTATTGATTGAGAAAATGGTCTAGGATAATGAAATCGACATTTTGAATTGTTCTTGTCATTGTTGTTTGTCTTGTAACATGCAAGCACAATTTTTATTTACTTAACCACAAGGATCATGCATCAAATTTTTAGACACCAAATAATAAAGTAAAAGATATTATCTGTCTGCACAAACAAACTGGGATTGTTGAACTAATGTAATTTTGTAGCCTTCTTTCAAGATAAGTAATAAACAAATATATGGCTTTCCTCTCCTTTGAAATTCAACAACAAAAACATATGCATCCACTTTTCCAAATACCTATACTATGTAACTAACTCTGGTCAGCTTTATGTAGTTTGTCCTTCTTGTAATTCTTCATTCTTCCTTCATCTCTTCCCACTCTAGATTGCATGTTACTGATATAAATAAATCTGGTTTCCTAAATCGTTGAACCAATATCATTGCGTCTAAATAACGCCGTCGCATTGCTCTTGGACCTCCGATGAAAGAACCTAGTAATATGAGTCTTTTTTCAATTTTATTTGTTCTCGTCTCTCCAGCCATAATACAGTCAACAATACCTTGATATAATAATATTTTTTTATGATACTAAATGAAAATTTTACTTTTTTTGTTTTATATTTTTAACAATTACGAATACCACAAAATTTGCAGTTGTATAATTGATAATATGTATACAAATAAAAATCTATTAGGAGATAATTTTATTACATACCTTGATTTAAAAGAGACTTGGTGATGATAATAAAAGAGACTTGCAGATCTAATTAGGTTTTTGGTTTGTTACTTATCCGCGATTATTAGGCATACGAATAAATTTTAATTTGTATTCCTAAAATTTTAAAATAAAGAAAAGAAAAAGATATATTATAAATAACATGAATTCTTAAACAGGGTTAAAAAAATACATACTTGTGTTTGTTGTTCTAATTAGTATTAAAATTTTGGTGGAAAATCCGTTTAGTAGTTCTAGACGACAACAAAAATATTTGAGTTTAATATTTTAATATGAAAGACAAGAATCTAGATAAAAATAATCTCCTTTGAAAAATAATTATTTTTTACCATGTATTCGCAGCTACTTGCTTGATAAGCTTAAATGTTAATATATATTCCTAAAAATAATTAATTTTTAGTTTATTAATTTTTAAAAATAAACTAAGAAATAGTATATTTGCTAGTTAAAAGAATAATTTGATTATATTATATGTTGGAAACCTTCAAATAATTCCTCAATCAATATATGTTTATATACTTCTAATCACAATCATAGTTCCATTTGATTTGTACTACTTACCTACTTTTTGTTGAGCTTATATTAATAATTTTTTTCCTATTTTTTTGTTGGAATATAAAATTTGATATTATTAATATTATTCTTCCCATGTTTATTTTTTTTTACATATAAATTTAGTTGCATCAAGGAAGTATAATGATTAAATTTATTTTGTAGGAGATAGTCTCAATTATGGTACAATTATATTAAAATTATAATAAGAAACTATATATTATTCATTATTTATGATAGTCATCTCACTAAAATAAAAGTAATGCTAATTTATTATTTTTAATATTTAGTAAGAATTTTTTTATATATTCACTTGATTATAAAAAAAACTTATATATAAATCATTATTGTTTGGTGCTTTGTCTTAATAAAATAAGAGTAATAATATTTAGTGGAGTATTTTTATACATTTGCTTGATTATAATAAGAACTAAATATCTTCACTGTTATATGATAGTTCATCTCAATAAAATAAAGGTATTTCATCTATTTTTTGAATTAGTTCTTTTATATATAGTGCATTGAAACTACATGTCATTCATTATTGTGTGACATGTCGTTTCAATTAAATAAGAGTAAGATATTAATTTATTATTATTACTAAATAGGGTTATTTCTGTATTTTTGGCTGTTTCGTTGTGTTCGTGCCTTTATATATAGTATAGATATAGATTAACTTTCCAGTATAAAAAATTGCGGTAACCTTTCTTTTTCTAGATGAATCCTTGTTTGTCTGATATTATTTCTTTTATTCTTGTTTTCTTGTTTGATTTAAGTAATACAGACGTAGAGAGTTCTCGTTTCCATATAAAAATCACTCTTTTTAGTTATTATTTTTAGGATTCTATATCGGGTCATAAATCATTTTTTTTTTCCTTTCGGCCGGTTCGGTTCAGGTTACTTTGCAGGAAATGAAATTATCGAATAATGAGTTATATGTATCACTTACACATCAGCAATTTTACTTATTAGGTTGGGTTGGTGGGTGAAAATACCTAATTATTGTTAAATTAGGGTGCAAATAAAAATATTTAAAACTGATTCACTAAAATGGAGTGGTTGCCAGGGAGCCAATAAAGATATTAAGCCATTTCTAAAAAAAACAGAAAAAGCAACATACAGGTCGAAGGTTGTTTCTCTTCTGACACGGATAGAATAATTTTTGGATAATTTTTGTGATGTGAAGTTTTACTATGTTATTGTTCCAATGTTTATCATACTTTTGTACTGCAACATCTAATACCTGCAGCGGGCCGGGTATTATACGTTTGTTATGCTTCATAGCTTGTGTTGATACTTTGATATAGAAACATTGATAAGATATCAACTCATATCGAAATATTGATTAGTATACTGACTGTATATTGACATTGATTCATGTATATCGTTACATTGGTTCAGATCAAAACTCAATTAATTTTGATTTGAAATTCAGATATTGACCATATATCGCTTAGTTGTTCAAAAATAAGTCAAGATTTCCTCTTTAAAAAAGGTCAACATTGTAGTCAATCAATGACTTGATTGAAAAATAATTTGGATCGTTTCCTCCCACCTATGGAAACTAATTATTTTTTTAAAAAAGATCTTTTATCGGGGTTATGCTGTAAGAATAGAGTTTCATAGCACAACAAAAGTAATAGACTCATCACATACAAGAATCATCACTCTGTATCTCACCACATACAAAGAACATCCACCATTCTAGGAAGCATTTAGTCCCGAAGTACATCCACCATTCTAGCTAGTAAGCATTTATTCCCTGCCAATGTTGGTGCAATTAAAGTAACTGAATCTGCAAGATTTCTACAAAATCCAGAGTACATACATTGCCAAAATTAACTCATTAAAAAAAACAATTAAATAAAAAAGAAAAGAATAAACTCAAAAAATGCAATAACTTCTGCGCCAAAATTAGATGATGAATCGTTTTTAAAGAAACTAGATTTCGCGTCTTAATAAATTGAGGATTCGTCACCTAAAGCCAGCTATAAAATTCGGAGATTGGTGCTATCCAAGTCTCAAGAAACAAACAATGGCAATAAACCTATACTTCTGCATTCTTTCCTGCATGGTCATAGTCGCAAGCCAACCGTGCAATGCTGCAGAAGAAGATAGAAAGGCAAGTCTGCAAGTTTTAGTACTAATACGTTAAAATATTAACAGTGGCTAACATGTTAGTACTCCTAATATGGACAATTTTTGCAAAGTCATATTATTTTTTATTTCCTGCCCATGTATGATGGAAATTAATGCAGGAGTACATTGTGTACATGGGCTCACTTCCTGAAGGGGATTACAGACAGTCTTCTCATCATCTTAGTTTGCTTCAAGAAGTCACTCAGCAAAGGTAAGTTTGGGCCAATTTCAAGTCAGATAGTCTTTATTATTTATGTTTAAACATAGCTGTGAATGTTTTTTTGTTTTTATTTTTTTTCACTCAACAGCTCCTTGGAAAATTTGCTGATTAGAAGTTATAAAAGAAGTTTCAATGGATTTTCTGCAAAACTTACCAAGAAAGAGGCAGAAAGCCTAGCCAGTAAGTCGTGACGCAAAACAAACATTCCATACATCTTCTGTCTTATTTGATCATAAAATATGTATTTGAGTTGTATAGTGGTAATTAGCTAGAAAATGAAGACTATGTATTTATGTATTGTATAAACAGGTAGGGAAGGAGTGGTTTCTGTGTTTCCAAGTACAAAGCTGAAACTCCAGACCACAAGATCATGGGACTTCATGGGTTTCAGTGAGTCCTTAAGCAAAAGTCCGAGGATGGCTGCAAGTGACATTGTAGTTGGCGTCATTGACAGTGGAATTTGGGCAGAATCGGAGAGCTTCAGTGATGAGGGCTTTGGTGCTCCTCCTGCCAAATGGAAAGGTGCCTGTAAAGGGGGACTAAATTTTACTTGCAACAAGTAAGAGAAGCTATATATCTATATAAACACGTTTATACATACATGTGTAGTATATATAAATAATTTTTTTTAATAAAATTAATTAATTAATCAGG